>JBBPBX010114879.1:0-10279 GCA_038048925.1 Garcialebias charrua
AATAACTTGACAAACTTATTTCCCTGGTTTTCAGCACAAAGTAAGTTTCATATCCAAGTTTCAACTTGTCTGGCAAATGGTTTGCAGCTGAAACACCTGGTGGGACATTAGCGGCCTCAAGGTACATTCTCATGGAGCTGAAAAGGGTTGCAGACTTGTTCTTTAATGGTTTTTGCAAAGGAGTTTTCAAATGTCTTAAAATGTTTACAAGATTTCTGATTTTCTTTCATTAGCCGCACAGATTGACAGTCGAGATGGTTAAATTGTATACATAACAAAAAAGTGATTTTTTTTTTTTTACATTCCATGCTGTCACAGGTGTCCAAGGGTCCAGGGTAAACCATCTAATTTATTTTCCACTTGTCTGGATTGTTTTAAACGGAAATCTGTACAGTGACTCTCCTTTTGCACAGAACCCATCTGAGGCTTCAGCTCCAGTGGATTTTCTTTTTTTCTTAATATAATTGAATGTAACAAAAATAATAACAAACCTTTGCTAATATACAATAGTCCTATTGGAGGAGTGGAAAGAAGTATACATTTATATAAGCCCACCCCTTCTTCTATGACCTTGTTCCCATCACTTTTTCTTCAACAGTGTTTTTTTATTACTTAAACCCTTTCAGTGCTAAATAATAAATACCCAAAAGGGGTCCAAGTCTAGCAGAATAAGTTACAAATGTGGGGCTTGCTACCAAAGTGCTAAAAAAGCAGAATGAGGTGGGTATGACATGTGCAGAGATGACAATAAAATAGTGCTTGGCCTAGAATTAACATTTTTAAGCTGTGTATAAAAAAACGTTATTTTCAAAAACTGGCCCTGCAAATGTAGATGCATGGATTGCTGGTTGCTCAGCACTCAGCGTTTGTTGAAACTGCAACAGAAATGTTGCATGTTTTCTCACAATTTTGAGTCCTCAACTCGTCTCCAACAATGACTGCCCAGTGAAATTGTGGCTTCATGGAGTCCTTGACAGACATTGTAGAACTCACTAAACAGCTTTAAACAACTTGATGTTTGTTTAGTAAAGGCTGCCCTCTTGGCATGTGGCTAATTAGCCCAATAGTATTTTGCTCTTACAAACCAAAGTATCATCAGACCTACACTGCTTTATAATAGTACAGTACTCAAATCTAAAGTAGCTATAGTAGTAACTGTAAGTAGTTGCGCTCAAGCTGCTCTCTACTGAGCATTGATGGGTTGAAAAGACATTTAAATTTCACAAAAACTTTTCAAGGACATTTAGGGTAAAACCAAGCTAAATCTGGTTAAAAGGGTTGAGAATGCCTACTCTTTCTTTCTTTCTTCTTTACTCTCTTTCTCGATGCTGAATTAAGCAAAACCTGAATTAAAAATACAAGTACTTAATATTTGCCCTTTGTACTGTACGTGTAGGTGCCTCATGCATCTGCTGAGCTAACCTCACAGAAGCATGGATAATATCAGGACACCAGAGCTTTTGCACTCTATAAATAGTGCAGGTCAAATTACAGTTTTCAGTTCACAATGAATGATTTCCTTTTCATGGAAAAGCTGTTAATGGGGAGCACGGTGGCGCAACTGGTAGAGCTGCTGCCTCTCAACGAGCAGGTCCCTGGTTCAAATCCCGGTCCGGGGGCCTTTCTGGGGGGAGTTTGCATGTTCTCTCCGTGCATGTGTGGGTTTTCTCCGAGTATTCCGGTTTCCTCCCACAGACCAAAAATATGCATGTTAGAATGATTGGTAACTTTAAAGGCTGGTTTATACTTCTTGTCGCACGTCTTTTACCCCCCGTTGAGTGAACCCAACGATGACGTAATTGCGTGTGTGTTACCGACTGCCAAAGCTGGGCAACGCTAATTAAAAAATTACTTCCACAATTTCTAAAACGCTTATTAATTTTTTTAGGTCCACAATTTCAAAAGCACAAATGTCTTATGAAAATTAGGGGAAGCTAATCTAATCCGCTATTTATATATTTATATATTATATATATATATATATATATATATATATATATATATATATTTATATATATATATATATATATATATATTTATATATATATATATTATATATATATTATATATATATATATATATATATTTATATATAGCCGGCAGCGTTATCAATATTTGCACTACACTGCCAACTGAAAAGTAACAAAAATGATCCTAAAAGGATGAAATTACAAAAATCAAAGGATTTATTTAATACTTTACGTACATATATTCTATTCGGCCACGAAATTAACAAAAAATAGAATGATCTTTTAATCCCTAAAACCACGTTTAAATCTCAAATACACGGGTGTGTCGCCACCGCATTTATACATAAAAGTAACCCAAATACATGAAACTAACGACTCGCCGTCGAATGGTCGACACAAAACACACAATAAAATCATCCGGCCACGTTAATTTGGCTTGAAACAGCGGGGTTCTCTACGGATTTATCCATTAGTAACCCAGCACTACCAACAGGCAGACACAGAGTTAGCGTCTATAGGTAGTCAACAGATTTAATGAAAAGTAACTAAAATACATAAAAATAACGACTCACCGTCAAATGGTCGACACAAAACACACAATAAAATCATCCGGCCACGTTAATTTGGCTTGAAACAGCGGGGTTCTCTACGGATTTATCCAAGTACCCAGCACAAACAGTAGCCACAGAATTAGCCCCCGAGTTCACCTCTGAGTGACCCGGAAGATGTCAAGATGGAATAGTCCATTTTTAGTAGGGGGATAAAGAAATCGACCGTTTTTTTTATTGCGTATTTAATGATCGTTTTCATCGTAACTATAATTATTTTTATGTTAAATGTACATTAACAAGCAGGATCAATGTTAGTGATGTAGGTGACTGCACGGGGCGAGGCGGGGCCGGGGCCACTGCTGAAATGGGACCCCCAGGCATTTACCTACATGGTAGATCCGAGTCTGTTCTCAGCTCTGCCCCCCTCCCCCTCACACCCTTCCTCCTCTCTGCTGTTTACGGTGGGGAAAAAGGTAAAACAAGCAGCATAAGAGCTTGTAAATAAGTTTATTGGTTTTTACTGATAGATAATTAGTTATTAGCGGTACTGCATTTTAAATAAAAATAGCACAAATCCGCTTATGAATTATAAAAGTTAGTCAATTCACAAAAACGCTGACAAAAAGTTTAGGTCCACTGTAAGCGGATTAGCGCTTTAGCGCTACCTAGCGTTCATAGGCCCACCACTGCCGACTGCATTGAGTGTTTATACTTCTAAAAGACGTGGGGATAATCCCGCCCTCTTCCCTCCCACTGCATGTTTTATCAGGACAAACGGATTTAATATAATGATAGGCTCCATTACCTCGATTTGTGAGTCCGTTATCATGGGCGTAGCCAGGATTTTATGAGGGGCGGATTGTTTAAAGGAAACGTGGACCTTAAAATTGCAACACGCCTCGGTGGCTCACTGGAAACGCGTAGGGTTACCGCTCCAAAGCTTTTCTCGACTCGGGTTCGAATCTCACCTGGTTGAACTTATTTTACGTTTGTCTTTTATTGGATAAAAAGAAAAAAAAAGGAGTTTGTGTTAACCACAGGCATATTAACTCCTTTTTTTTAATCCAATAAAAGACAAACGTAAAATAAGTTCAACCAGGTGAGATTCGAACCCGAGTCGAGAAAAGCTTTGGAGCGGAAACCCTACGCGTTTCCAGTGAGCCACCGAGGCGTGTTGCTATTTCAAGGTCCATTTTTTCTTATGTCGGCTGTTGTAATGTTTGTAGTCGTCCCCCGGTGTTTAATGTATGTGTCCAGCCACTGCAAAGACAGGTATAACGGAGGAACTGGATTGGTCCCGCCAGGATCCCCGCTCCGGACCGCCTCGGCGAGTTTCTCTTCAAAACTATCCATGTCTGTCAAAGCAAAAACAAAAACCGGCTTCTAAAAGAGTAGCGGGTAGCGGGTAGCATGTAGCAATGTCATACACAGTATATGGACATCCAAACAAAAAACACCCACAAACTTTGAACCAATCACATGCTGCAAGCCGCATCGTCCGTGTCTCGCAGTTCTGACTGGGGGCCATGTACAAGACAGGACGGCTGTCACCGGGGGATCGCAGCGGGAGTGCAGACGGAAGTTGCGCAACTTTTTTAACTCAACGGGGGGTAAAAGACGTGCGACAAGAAGTATAAACCAGCCTTAAATTGTCCCTAGGTGTGAGTGAGAGAGTGAATGTTGGTTTGTCTCTTTTGTCTCTATGTGTCAGTGCCTCAGCACTGGCTCTCCTCAAGGATGTGTGCTGAGCCCTCTCCTGTTCACTCTGCTCACATATGATTGTGCAGCTACCCAACCAGGCTGTCACATTGTAAAGTTTGCAGATGATACAGCTGTGGTGGGATGTATCACAAACAGAGTCCAGCTACAGGCAGGAGGTGGAACACCTGGAGAGCTGAAGCAAGGACAACAACCTTCACATCAATGTGAAGACGACGACGAAGGAGATGATTGTGGACTTCAGAAGGAACAAACACACCCACACCCCACTGAACATGAGAGGATTTGCGGTGGAAGTGGTCTCCAGCTACAAGAACTTGGGTGTACATATGAATGATAACCTCAGCTGGAGCAACAACACCACCAGCCTGATCAAGAAAGGTCATCAGAGACTCTACTTCCTCAGACGGCTGAGACGAGCTGGTCTGAGTAGCTCAGTCCTCACCTCCTTCTACAGGTGTGCAGTGGAGAGCATCCTGTGCTCCAGCATCAACGTGTGGCATGGAGGCTGCACAGCTGCAGAAAGAAAAGCTCTGCAGAGAGTGGTGAAGGCTGCACAGAAGATGTTGGAGTCAGTCTCCCCACCATCACAGACATCTACACCTCCAGATGCAGGAAGAGGGCCACCTGCATCATGAAGACCCCACTCACCCAGCACACACACTTTTTGCCCCACTCCCCTCAGGAAGGAGGTTGAGGAGCATTAAGTGTAGAACCACTAGACTGAGGAACAGCTTCTACCCTGAGGCTGTTAGACTCATGAATATCTAACCAGAATAATCACTGCAAAATATCATATCTTGCTGCTGATCTGTTTCATGTTGCTGCTGATCTGTTTCATGTTGCTGCTGATCTGTTTCATGTTGCTGTGTTCATTTGTGGCCATCTGCTCATACAGACTGATGTTCGTGCTGCTGCTTGGAGTAATGTTTTCTATGATATTAGTGCTTAGTGTATTTTTAGCAGATGTTTTTCTTAGTTCATATCTTAGATGTTATTACTGTTCTTCTTTTACATTTTTTTGTTGGATGTAACTGGGACCCTGTGTACATAATCTCGTTTCTTCATATGTACCACATGTGGTGCAAATGACAATAAAGATTCTCTGACTCTGATAAAACAGACAGGGATGTACGCAATTCTGACCAAGTATCAGGTACATACCAAATATTTACTTGGTAGCTGCCCTGTAAGTATCAGGTACATACCAAGTATTTACTTGGTAGATGCCCTGTAAGTATCAGGTACTTATAGAGTACATTAAAATGTTCTCACTGGACCCAAAACAAGTATCCATTTATCCATTAATGCACACTTTAAGTGCCAGGAATCAATGTGCTATGCTACAAATTTTCTGGGTGCATGCCAGAAAGGGGCGTACAGGGTATGTACACAAATGCACTGCCAAGTAGGCACCTGGTAAGTACCCTATAAACAATAGGTAATTACCCTGTAGATAACAGGTACTGACACTGTAAACAACAAGTAGGTATTCTGTAAGTAACAGTTAAGCACCCTGTAAGTAATATGTAAGTACTGTATTGTGTAAGTAACAGGTAAGTTCCCTGTAATAGGTGAGTATCCTGTAGATAACAGGTACTGATCCTGTGAATAACAGTTAAGTAACAAATAAGTAATAAGGAAAATAAGTTATAACTAAATAAGTAACAAGTAAGTAACAAATAAGTACCCTGTAAATAATAAATATCCTGTAAGCAACAGGTAGGTACCGGTAACCTGTAAACAAAAGCTAAGTACTCTGTCAATATTTGAAAGTATCCTGTAAGCCTTGGAAGTAATAGGTAAGTATTGTGTAAGAAAAAAGTTTAGTACCCTGTGCATAACAGTTGTTTACTATTGAGTTAAATCCATGTACTTACCTGGTACCGGGTACATATAAGGTACCAGGAATGTAACAGGTATGAACTGAGTTTGTATCAGCTGTATTATGTCTTTCTTCCAAGTTACAGCAGCAATTAGACTTCCCTTACATTTTCATTAGCAAGGAAATGGTAAATATTATTATTGTTTTGTTTTTTTACATTTTAAACTTTTTAGTTGTCAACTTAACAAAGTGATTATGTTTTTATAACAATGATGATATAAACTCAGTACCAGTGATTCTTTCAGACCCTAAATAAGTTCAATGTTTGTCAAACTCGACTTGGGTAATCGTACTTTATTTATGGCTACGATTAAATGCGGGCAATGTGAATTTAGCTGATGATTTATTACAAGTATCTTGAATTTTGGAAACATTTTTGCATAACATATTTCTTTGATAGAAATAAATCAAAGGAGCACATGATGTGTGATCCCTGATGTGTGTTTGATGTGAGTAAGTCTGATTAAATCTGATCCAGGGAACATGTAGAACCTAAACATCATGGCACAGTATTTTTCATGTCATATTCTCCTGCTGCTTGTTCTTACGTTCTTTTAAATCAAAAAGTTAGTTAAAGTGCAAAACTTCTCTTCTCAAGGATAACTAAAATGTGCTTGTTTTATGATGTTATCACGATATTCTATAATCCTGCTGCTGTTCCTTGAGTTGTCAAATAAATCGTACATTCAAATAAAATCTTTGCACAAAGTATCATAGTCATAGCTCAAAATCTAATTACAATATTCAGTTTATTTTAAATTCAAATTTAAACGTAAGTACATTTTTTTTCCTAGAGAAGTTAAAGACAAAAAGTTATATCTGTGTTATGTTAGCTTATTTAAGCCTTTATTTAAAAGAAGTATAAAGAAAATAATTTCACATTAATCAACTTCTTTTATATATAAAAAATGTAAAGATGGTGGCCAGCAACACACTTAAAAACACAGAGAGAAACAAGAAGCAACACTAATGTTCATAATAAATACAAGCAAAACTGGAAGATTCTACAATCGACCCGTTACTGGGCATAAATGAAAACCATCATCCACCAAAGTCGTTCTTCTAACATTTAAAGTCAGTTGGCTGTTTCGGCCATCTTGAATGGATTTAGTTCCAAACATTATTTAGTTGTAAAAGTACATCCAGTGAATCTTTTCTGAAAGTCTCATTTCATTCAAGTGGTATATGAAATATTCTGCTAACAGACAGAAACATTTGACTCCAGTTAAAGGTAGAATGGTAACATTATAAACAAACAACATTTGGCAGCAGACGATAATATCTGCGTAGGAACAGTGATCAATTTTTAACAAACATATTTCATGAGAGCATGCTTAAAAACTGACACAGTTAAAGTGATAGTTTGGCCATTTTAAAGAGTTTGTGTGCAAAAGTCACAAGCAGTTACTGTCTGTGTTGTTCAGCACTCTAAATGACCTCAGTTTGGAGAAACAGAGCTAAACTCTAAATGACTGATGAGATAATGGCTAATGTCCTGGACCTAGACCAACCCTGAATGACTCCAGACTCAAATCATTTCTGATTACAGTAGTCCCTCGTTTATCGCAGTGGATCCGTACCCTGAAGACCGGCGATAAGTGAAAAACCAGGAAGTAGGAATAGTAGTACAAGTAGTAAGTAGTAGCTTATATATATATATATATATATATATATATATATATATATATATATATATATATATATATATATATATATATATGTATATATATATATATATATATATATATATATATATATATATGTATATATATATGTATATATATGTATATATATATATATATATTAGGCATGTAACGGTTGTAATGGGTGTACCGAACCGTTTCGGTACACCACGTTCGGTTCGGTCCAACTACGTACCGTTTCGGTTATTTTTTCACTCATTAAACGTTCTTAACAGGGGAATATATGCACCGCTGAACAAAATTTCCTGGGCGCCTTTCAGCACGGAGCTTTTTCGCGTGGCACGCGCAGCATTTATCCGTTACAGCATTTATCCGTTAGCATCTCGTGCGGTCTCCTGTTTGTGAACGTTATAGCTTTCTTGTTAAAAGACGAGCGCACGCGCAGCTTGTGTGGACGTTGCTTCATGAAGACTGCAGCAACTGCTTGAGTGACGCAGCTCTCTGCAGCAGCAACACGTCTAAAACGTGAACGCGCTGGAAACTGTCATCCGAACGTGAACGAAGAGCTGTATTAAAACTACTTCATCCGAACGTGAACAGCAGCTGTATTAAAACTACTTCATCAGGTAATCAGAGCGGTCCAGAGCAATAACACAAGCTGTATGAGTTTTTAAATCTCGAATCTAAGTCTGAACGTTGTTATATGCGCAGGCTTTAAAGTTGCTGAGCGTCGCTATGAGACATTCATCACGTCAACACTTCAAAAAGTTCAGCTCTTTATGAAAAAACTAACTGATGTTGTCAACAACAAGCCCTGGACCAGATTAAAGCCCTGCCATGATGATGAAGAGTGAGAGATTCAACCGTTCAAAAGGTATTTTTCTTTTATTATTATTATCTAAATAATCTTTTTTTTTTTTTTAATCATAATCCTATTAACCCTGATGCATGTAACGGATTTTTGGATAATCTTATCCACAGTATTCCTGAAGGTGTCACTGTAGAAGCGAATGTGCATTGTACTTCCTGTCCGACACCGGAAGTGCCTGTATTCCATAGGTGGAGTATGGATCGCGGGTGTTTTTGAAAGTTATTTTCATTCATTTTATCGGAGCAAACACAGCTTTTGTTTAAACGGAACGTTTACTGAAATGTCCTACCGGGGTTCAGGTACCTGCTGTGCTGTTCGCGGCTGCACCAACAACCGGACCAAGCTAAATCTTTGGCTAAAACAACAGTGTTTTCAACACGGACCCAAAACAAAGAAAGAGTGTTCCTGCATCCTACTCTATGGCTGTGTCTGCGCGATCAGGTAACATCTGTAATTTCTTTTTATTCAGGGAGGGTTTATTAATGAGAGTTTTGGAAGATTTACTGTCTTAAAACGATAGATCTCAGACGCGACCGTGACTTTAGCCGAGTTAGCTGCTAATAAACCTTAGCCGAGAGGCCGGAGCAAACGCGTTCGCTATTTATGTAGTTTTAAATTATGTCTGCGCGATCAGGTAACATCTTTTTAGTCGGGGAGGGTTTATCAATGAGAGTTTTGGAAGATTTACTGTCTTAAAACGATAGATCTCAGACGCGACCGTGACTTTTAGCCGAGTTAGCTGCTAATAAACCTTAGCCGAGAGGCCGGAGCAAACGCGTTCGCTATTTATGTAGTTTTAAATTATGTCTGCGCGATCAGGTAACATCTGTAATTTCTTTTTATTTGTCCCTCCTCTTTTAACAAAACGAGTGGTGTTCCCACATTTTTAATGAACGAAAACAACAAAGTTTGGACTGTCTTCAACTGTATTACTCGCATGTAAACAAACGGTGTTTCCGGTCAACCGGAAGTCGTGTACACATTTCGCGCAAAGCATCATGGGGCATAGGAATACTGTGGATTAACATTTTTTTTTATTTATCTCTTTTGTTTTTTATTTCCAGTCTGTGACAGAGGTAAATCCACCTGCAGCTAAGTGATGACTGAACTGAACTCTGAACTGTTCCCACAGTCCCACCTGTCCCACCAAGAAGAAGTTGTGAGTACAGTAATGAGGACAAATACAGCCACACTGCTGCTACTGAACAAAAACTTGATTAGTTAGATTGTAAACAGTCTGTTGCTGCTTATTGTTCTGGTTCTGACTGTTATTGCATTTATTAAGATTTTTATTATTGTTCATATAGTTTATTTATTGTAGAGTGCTGTTTATTTAAAATATCATCCAAATGGGTCACTTTTATTTATTACTACAATACAATACAAACATATTTTTGGCATATTTTCAAAATAAACATTTTGTAAGTCTTTATTTTGTAAAAAAAAAAAAAAAAATTTGTACCGAAAATAAACCGAAAATAAACCGAACCGAGCTCTCCTTGTAGTTGAACCGAACCGAAATGTGATTTTAGCGTACCGTTACACCCCTAATATATATATATATATATATATATATATATATATATATATATATATATATATATATATATATATATTATATATATATATATATATATATA
>JBBPBX010114881.1:0-10279 GCA_038048925.1 Garcialebias charrua
CGGTAAAGCGACCTATAGATTTAGAGAATACACTGAAGAACTGAATAAACTTAAGCAGTACAAACAAATGATAGCAGATCGGAAAAAAGCAATGCCAAAAGAGCGAGGCAGCAGTGGGCTGGGCTGCGCAGCCATAAAACCTGCCTCAAACCAGGGTCCCAGTTCATGGGGTTCCAAGGGGAACTTAAGAACTTACAGAGAAAACCGTACTTATGGTACTGACCCAGAATCAAGTGAAACGGACAATGAAGGGGACCCCAGGTCTCCTGCCACCAGCCCCGAAAGAAAGAGGAAAGGAAGGAAAGACAACGGAGATTCAAATCCCGGTGAGTCAGATGACAACGCCGGTAAGGGATTCAAAATTATGACCCGAGCCCTGGCAAAACAGTTAGCCGAATTCTTGAACGTAAACCCCGTAGAAAAAACGGAGATACATAACCCAAAAGGGCAGTTAAAACCCCAACAGGAAACTAAACCACCCCTAGTAGGTTCCTTACGACCCTCGGGAGAAATTCCTAAGAAAAGTATTGCTAAGATAAAACATCATGACCAAGACTTTGAACTCCCTCAGGGATCAGGCAGTACGGGGCAAACTTTCAAAGGACTCCTTGAAGGAGTACCAGAACCAGCCCCAAGAGCAAAACCAAGGACTGGATCTCCTCGCAAGCAACCCATAGAGACAATCCAATTCTCAAAACCCCTCGGTCCATTACCCGACGAAGCTCGGGTCTTAAAACTTCAAAATGGGATCAAGGTATGTAGTTTGGTAGGAAGCGCCTTCACAATGGAGGGCGATGGGCTGCTGGTATTCACCAAAAATAACTGTAAAATCCATAACAAAACTTTCAGAAAGGTCCTGAACACTGCAGCTGGACCCCAATATGAAAATGAAGTAAGAGAGTTGATGGCACAAACACGAGAATCAGAGTCAAAAGTGTGCCTAACGAGCGGAGGGAATCTCTTGTATAATACTATAATACATGTCCCAATTAGAAGCTACAAAAAAGCAGATAGTAACGAGGGGTATATGAGAGAAATGATAAAGGCCCTCGAGCAAGGGATGGCCCAAGCGCTCGCGAAAAACTTCAGACGAGTAGTAACGACAACCGAAGGGTTACGATCTGAAAACCTCCAGTGGGAAATAGCCGAACGAGTTGCTGTTCATACAATGACTTACTTGGCAAGCAGTATGCCAAGCGCTACCTTGCTAAAAGAAATAGTCATAGTGACCCCACCCCACCTGGAGGAAGAACGAAAGAAACGGTTGTTGGCCGAAATGTCCCCGCCAGGGAAACAATCCGTCAACAAACAACCCAAGAACACTGAAATAAATGATGGAGAGATGCCAGGTACCTCAGGGGACACAGGACAAAAGAAATCCACCGCGAAAGACACCCACCAAAGGTTAACACTGATTGAGAACACCCCCAAAGGGAAAGAGTTGAGCAGCTCCTAATCCAGAATCAGGAGGAGTGGAGCAGACACTCCAGAAGGACGAACTGGACATCAGGTAGTCACCGCAATACAAGCCTTAAATGCAGGAAACGCAGAGATCGGGGATAAACACCCGCAAGAAGGATTAGGTCAAGAATTTGATGAAGACCTAAGTTTAATAAACTATGAAAGTGACGATAGTGTTAGCCTGAGCTCAATGGAGCAGAATCATCTACCAAAAAAGTCCTTGAGGTTTGGACTAAAGAAGGGGCAAAAGAAACCAGTGCCACTAATAGATCCACAGCAAGCATCAGAAAGAATAGCCAGGGACCCAACATGGGGTCTCATACAGACAAAGCAGGGACGTAGTACATATGTTCCTGAGGCCGGCCAAAGCCACCGTGATATTCCAACAGAGTGGGCCGATAAATTAGATGAGATGGTGGGATTGACAGTAAAAGCCACCTTGGGAGAATGGGCTAACATTTTGATGATGCCCATGTTCCCCACATTGGCCGCTCACCAAGACCTAACCGAAAATTTTAGAACCGCTTACGTGTCAATAGCGCACGATGTGATGCTGAGAAGAATGAGAAAGACTGCATACAAATATGCCAAAGAAACAAACGAGAAAATGAGGGATGAGATATCAGAGAGTGATGAAGAAGCATCTGGTCAGGGAGAAACTAGTCAGGAATACCACGAACCTCAGTTAGACCAAAAATCTAAGAGGGCTGAACAAAACCGAACCATCAGCTCAGAAGCTGATAGTTATCGTGAGTACAAAATGCTGAAAAACCTAGTAAGGGAAAAAAGACCTGATGAAAAACCCGAAGAATACATAAAAGATGTATGGCCTATGGTAATTAGTTCCACGGAGTGTGACGCAGCCAGAAAGCTGTGGCTGGGTAATGTCACTGCAAACCCAGTGGGCAAAGAGGAGACAGCTCAAGATCATTTTGAGAGATTGGTACTTGAGGACATGGACGACGAGGATGCTCAAATTCAACGGGCAAAAGTACGCATGGATCAAGGCCAACACCTCACATCAGTCTGGTATTCACTAAAACAAAATGTCCCACCAAAAAGGTATGTTAAAGCCTTAAGAGTAGTAACAAAGGGTAGGAAAGGTGAAGTGAAATTCATTTCAATGCCCAATGATACTTTAGTCCCCCAGATCGATCAGGCAGTGAAAGCTTATGATCTAGAACAACAGTACTGGGAGGAAAAAAGGAAAAATGAGACAAAACAGAGCTCAAAACAGCCAAAAGTGGCCCCTAGGGCCCCTCAACAACAACAGCAGCAACAATATAGAGGGTCCCCAAGGCAGTCTGAGCAGCAATACAGAGAAAATCCCCAAAGACCACGATCCGAACAACAGTATGGAGAACGGTCTCAGAGACCTCAGCAAGAACAACAGTACAGAAACCAACAGCCAAGAAGGTATCAAGCTTCACCTGGAAATGCAGCACCTCAGAAAAAGAGCGATTACGTGCCTACAGAAGAATATAATAGAATGACCCCTGAGCAGAGACAGGCCCTCCAGGAATCCCGAAAGAAAAGGGACGGGGGGCCAGCTAAATAATGGCTGATAGGTCGCGGGTCACCCTAGAAGGCGCTTATTGGGATGGGGACGAAATCCACACCAAAGTGGACGGAGAGCCCTATCTGATAGACTCTGGGGCAGAGGTGTCTATGACCCGCAAAAACCTAAAAACAATAGGACACCTAACGGTTCAATTGGCTAATGGAACCATAGAAAAAATGCCTTATGCATTATGGCACGGAATTGTTTGGATCAAAGGACCATACAACCTAGTTGCAATAACTGATTTGAAAGAATTAAGAAAACCACGGAAAGACCGTAGAGCTCTAAATAGACGACTGGATATGCTTAAATCCAGGTTAGTAAAAATAGGGCCCACTCATGAAAAACATGAATCAGAAGAATGGTATAAACCTGTAAATATCCCTGAAGTAACAGAACAAAGAGTAAATGAAAGTGACTTCTCCCCGGCTGGGAAAGAGAAGTTAAGACAAATCATAGAGTCAGCCTCAGTGGCCAGATTTAAAAATGATTGTGGAGATTTAGGCCCATCAATTGTACATACAATTGAAGGAGGTGTACATCCACCGGTAAGACAATACCCTTTGAACCCAGGAGCAATAGAAGAAATGAACAAAATTGTGAGGGAATTAAGTGCTTTAGGGATTATTAGAGAAGAATCTTATCCCATTACTAACAGCCCCATTCAAGCGGTAAAGAAACCTGAGTCCGCAGGAGGGGGATGGAGACCAGTAATTAATTTTAAAGCACTAAATAGGCGAACGGTAGCAAACCGAGCAAGCCTAATTAACCCTCAAGGTACTCTGAAAACCCTACAAGTGAAAAAGTACAAATCCTGCATTGATTTGGCAAACGGATTCTTCTCTCTCAGACTGGCTAAACAATCACAAGGGAAAACAGCTTTTACCCATCAAGGAAGGAGCTATGTGTGGCAGCGTTTGCCACAGGGGTACAAAAACTCTCCAAATGTGTTTCAGTCAGCCGTAATGGATGTGCTTAAAGACTTGGGTGCAACAGTTTACATCGATGATGTGTTCATCGCAGATGACACAGAGGAAGAACACCTAGAACGGTTGGCAGAAGTGTTGCAACGAGTTACAAAAGCAGGGCTGAAACTTAATCTGAAGAAATGTCAGTTTGGGCAGTTCCAAGTAAACTATTTAGGTTTCCAAGTAACGGCCGATCTGGGACTTTCCGAGGGTTACAGAGAAAAACTTGAGCAAATTCAGCCCCCTGAATCCGAAAACGAGCTACAAAAAATCTTAGGACTGTGCAACTATGTGAGAGATCATGTTCCTAACTACCAGAAATATGCAAAACCCTTGTATGCCTGTCTGAAGAAAAAGGAAGGACAGGATGAAAAGAAAAGCAAACAAGCATGGATTTGGACAGCCGGAAATCAGAAAGATCTGGAAGAACTCAGAGAAAAGATCAAAGAAGCAGTGCGATTAGAGCCAAGAAGTGTAATGACAAAACTAGTAGCTGAAGTCAGTTGCGAAGATGACAACGCTATGGTATCAGTTAAAAATGAACATGGAGGGCTAGTCACTCTCTGGAGTTACTCGTTAACCTCAGTTGAGAAAAAGTTTCCCCAGGAAGAAAAAGAACTGGCAGTGTTAGCCAGATACTGGGGTACTCTAAAAGATCTAGCTCAAGGCCAACCTATCAAAGTCATAACACAAAGTCAAGTGCACAAATATCTCAGAAAAGGGACAATAGAAAGTACCAAAGCCACGAATTCCAGATGGGGTAGGTGGGAGGACATTTTATTAGACCCCGATCTAGAGATAGGACCAGCACAACCTGTGAGTAAAAAAGCAAAAAATGAGATGCCCGAAAAACCAAAGACACACGACTGGACTCTCTACACCGACGGATCTAAGAAAGGAACCGATCAGGTAGCACACTGGGGATTCATCCTCAAATTTCAAGGGAACGAGTGCTGCCGTAGGAGGGGGAGAGTGCCAGGAAGTGCGCAAACTGGAGAAGTTACGGCAGTACTCGAAGGGTTGCTAGAACTCACTCACAGAAAAGTAAAAACAGCACGAGTAGTGACTGACAGTTATTACTGTGCACAGGCTCTGAATGAAGATTTATCCATTTGGGAAGAAAATGGGTTTGAAAGTGCTAAAGGGAAAGTGGTGGCTCATCATGACTTGTGGAAGAAAATAGCTGAAATTAGGCTAAACTTGCAATTGGAAGTCGAGCACCAGAGATCCCACACTAGAGAAGGAAAGCACTGGCAGGGTAATGATGAAGTTGATCGTTATGTACAACAGAGAAAAATCGTTTTTGTCGGGATCGAGAAGTGGGAACAAACCCCCCAGGGAAGGAGGGTCCCACAGAAGTACGTGTCTGAGGTTGTGCGGGGCGTGCATGAGAGCTTAGGTCATGCGGGCGTGCAACCTACACGTAAGGAATTGGAGCATCAGGAGCTCTGGATTCCCTTAAAACAAATCCGCGAAGTGCTACTGGACTGTAAGATATGTGGTCAATATAATGCAGGGCGCAGGGGGCACCGAGTGGATGGACAAACTATCAAAAGTACCATACCCTGGGGATCAGTGTGCATGGACGTAGCTGGACCCATGGGGATCACAGGCAAGAAGGGAGAGAAATACCTTATTGTGCTGGTGGACTCAATGTCAGGGTATGTGATAGTGAAACCAGCAAGAAAAGCTAATGGCAACAGTGTTGTTAGCATGCTGGAACAAGTCTGTGGGGCGTTAGGTATTCCAAAAGAGTTGAGAACCGATAATGGGACACACTTTCGCAATGCACAAGTAGATCACTGGTGCCAGACATTTGGGGTAATGCGTGTTTACTCGCCTCCCTACACACCCCAAGCCAACGGAGTGGCCGAAAGAGCCATAGGTTTAGTCAAAAATTGGATAGCTAAAAATGCTAATACCAAAGAATGGAGCACTAAAACTGTGGAAATAGGACAGGCCTTGAATGACAGGCGCAGAGCTGATAGGCCCTCCCCTTCAGAGGAGCTTAACCAACGAGAGTTCACCACGCAGGAAACTGGGCGGGGCTCCGATGATAAAGGGGAACAGTCAGACTCTGACGTCTCATTCAAGGTGGGGCAGAAGGTGTGGGTCAGAGCCCAGGATCACCCGTCAGCAGTTGCGGTAAGACCCAAATACAACGCCACAGACAGAGTCAAAAGACTATTAGACAAAAACACCGTAGAATTAGTCAAAAAAGGGGTCCAAGGTATAGAGCAATTGAAACCAATTCCTAGCTAAGTTGAAACCAGAAACCGGATTATGGCCAGTGAACCAAGCAGCATGCTCCCCTACATTAGAATGGCCACTATATACGGGGGAGTTATCCTACGAAGGACAAGCACAGGGCTCTGGGCAGGAAGGGCCCTGAACACATTGGAATATGCCAAAAAAGGATACCTGTCAACGGAGAAGGAAGTTATAAAGTGGAGTGCACTGTATAATCAGTGTGCGATTTGCGCAAAGGCTACTGGTTTGCCTCTAAAATTTGGAGGCCCGGGGAAGAAAAAGCCCCTCAGGCCTAAATCAAACAGATTTGATGTTGAACACTTAAAAATAAAACCAGTAAAAGTAATGAACGCGTTTATCTGCGGAGAATGCAGAATTGCTGTCTTGCCTCGAATAATCATTATCACTCAATGGGATCTGAGTGGAAAAGGCCCGAAGGACTGTACCTGTGAATGGGATGGAACAGACGTGAAATATTGCGAAGACTGCCGAGCTGAGATGCTACGAGCTCGGCTGTTGCACTCTGAGAAAGCAATGGGTTGGCAGACAAGGAAATGCTGCGACCCGCTCAAAGCCTTTAAAACACAGGTTGACAAAGAAAAATCTGAGGTCCTGAGTCAAGCCCCGACCATACAGAGGTATGACCGGGGACCAAATGCGAGCCCCTCGGCTCCACCCCTGTATCCAGGTATAGAAGGTCCCAGTGGGGTAGAACAAACTGACTCAAAAGAGAGGGATTGGAACCCTCGAGACCTACTCGAACAATCAATACAGCAGTCCTGGCCCTATAGCCCTATGATGGGGAGAGTGAAAGACGCCCCTCTCGGCACAACCCAATTCCCATTAGTCTTTAGAGTATTTCGGGACCCATCAGAGACAGAAGGAATAGAAACGAACCAGCTCCCCGATGAGATAAACGAAGAAGCTCAGAAAGGAGGGTGGAAAGGTCCCTGGGAATTAGCAACATGGGCCCAACTGATTGCAGAGGTGGTCTTGAATCAGAGTCTGCCACTGGTAGACCTGCCTGAAGTCCCTCGGGAAGCAGGGGCCAGACACACAAATTTGTACTACACCACCACCAGTTTAGATGCGTGGACAGTACATGGGGCGAGAGCCAAGCAGAAAACCGCTGAGTATTTAGTCACCCCGGAAGCCTGGGAGAGGCACGGAGTGCTGCAGATTCCCGGAACAGCAGCGCAACGGGTGAACACACCCATCAGGCCAGACTCCACCCAGAGGGTTAGAATTTCCGTGCAAATGATCCTTGCACCATACCTGGGTGTGTACTCAGTCGGAGCCACAGTTCAGCCGATCGAGGACAGCAAAGACGAAGCAGAAAAGCCTCGATCAAGCAAAGCAGGAAAGAAACAAAGTGGATTAAAAGCTTGGGCCAGCAAAACGTTCCATCGAAAATGGAAGAAAGCGGACAAGTAAAAACCAACCAAAGGGTCGCTAGAGTCATCAATGGATCTCATCGCAACAACAGAAAAGGTAGAAAAAAGCTAAGAAAAATTATAAGATGCCCTAGTATAATTTGGAATGGAAAAGCTAATCTAAAGTCAGTTGGAACAGCGGGTTCATGTTGGTACCGGAACTACCCATACGCGTGTGCGCCCTATGGGCCAGGCGAGATAGATTTTCTCCCCAGAACAAAAGAGCAACCGCGTGAGGAAGTGGTAAATGTGTTGTTCCAAAGGGCCAGAATTGGGCCCTATGTTCCAGCCCTAATTGTCCACGGTAAACTGGTAAAACTAGATCGGCCGAGAAAAGACTTCTCCATCCAATATAATGGGTCATCAAATTATTACAATTCCTGTGTAAGGACTTACAGGGAATCAGACCTAACCCAGGCAAAAGACAGGCCTCTTGGGTTAGTCTGGATAAGTGATTTCACTACACTCCCATATAACCCAAGCCCAATGGGGACACCCTGGATTTTTAACGCGGTCCAGATGATAATACAAGGACTCCAGGTTAAAATCAAATGGGGCCCAAACTATGCAGAACCCCATCAAACAGAATACTGTGAAATCTCAGTGGGGGATCAAATCATCTGGGCTACGAGTCCAACTTTGAGGATAGGAATCCATGAGAGGGAGTGTGACCCAGAGAAAGTGGTGGTTGAAAACACTAGACTACCCGTGCGAATGCTGTACGACCGAATCCGTGCCCCTTCCCATAGCTGGGAAAATTATCCCCTAAGGCTGGCTTACAGGATAAAAATATCCTACAGAGGGCATCCATTAGTCTGTATAACAACACAATTGATCGAAATGGGCAAAGATTATGATAGATACGCGGCCGAAATGAGAGAAAAGGCCATAGATCAGATATTCTATATATGGGAACATTACGAAGCCTCTGCCCGCAATGATGCACCCTTTGGCCAGTTACACGGCCCACAGCCTGAACCTCCATGCTGGGGGGTCTCCCAATGGAAATGGGTGTGGCGGGGGTTGAACCCAGACTTGCATCACCCCTCGCCCCTTTGTGTGGAGCTTTATAAAGAGAGGGTGATGAGAAGAGAAAAAGGTGAGACACCACCTAAACCTCCCAGGTACACGATCAGCCCAGAAACACGACATCGGATCCTGGCATGTCTGGACCCGATTTTTCCACCAGGCATGTAATGGAAGAAGACATTATAGACTCAAAAACAATAGATGAAGATACTGAGAATATTTTGGTTCAATTTGAAAGAGATGGTCCAAAAATACCAGCTCTAAAAATAACAGGAAATGAGAAAATAGTTTGGCTCAACAAACCTAAACTCGATATCTCTCTATGGACAGACTGCACCAAGAATTACTTTTATTCAAACACCAAATATTTTAAAAAGACTAAATTAAATGACCCTCAAAAAGAATATCACTTGAAGCCAGCATACCTGCCCCGGTATGAAAATAGTCCTAAACCTTGCCCGCCAACCTCACCATGGATATTCAACGTGGTTTACCTGACAGTAGCGGGAATAAGTATTAAATTAAGATGGGGACCTAACTATCGTGAAACCTTCCAAAGTCGATTCTTTGAAATCTCTGTGGGAGGCATGGTGATATGGACCACAAGCCCCGCTATGGTGAAAACCATCCAAGGAATGGTGAGTAACCCAGAGCGCTATGTTATCGAGAACCAACACCTACCTATAAGAGTGTTAAGAGACCGTATGAGGACCCCCTACCAACGTTGGCACAGGCCATGGGCCAGAGAAGGGTACGTGATGCATGTGTTGTATCAAGACCAACCATTAATGGTTCTAATAGAATCTGTGACCCCAGGGGGTGCCAGAGGAGATCAGTATTTCATAGCTTTTTATAAAAAACACTTGAAATACACACAAGGAGCCAGTTTCCCCCAGAAATGGCGCTGGGAAGGACGCCAGCCTAAACCTGGCGAATGGCTGGTGATTCAGTGGAAGTGGGTGTGGAAAGGATTGCAACCTGGATTGCCACACCCCTCTCCACTTTATCTAGAACTCCTCAAAGACCGAGTGACCACAACTCACAGGCGCTCGAGGAGGAGACCCAGGTCCAAGAGAAACAAAGGCTCCAAAGGCAATCCCCTCAAACATGATTCCTCTGAACAGAAGGCTGAATAGTAAGGATTCAAGCAGCGATGATTCAGATAGCGATGAAGATCCACACATCTATGAAAATGACTCACACATCTACGAGGACCTAGCGACCCCAGACCGACCTAAGGACTGTTCATGGATTACGAGAATGGATAAAGCGACTTGTCTACGAATCCTGCTGCGGGTATTCGTAGTGTTAATAGGCTTAATAATGTTGTTGGTTATTATGTATCAAGCCGGAATCAGACCATGGAGCCTAACGCATGTGAGAGTCTCCCACGGGAGATCCAAGTATGCAAACATGACCTGCTGGGACATCACACGAAAGAACATCTTCATGCCATGGAATCAAAGTGAGAACATTCAAAATCAGACTTTGACCTGGAACCGAGTGAGAAAAGCAGGCTACCAAGCCTGGAGGAGAAAGCTGAACAATATGCCTGAATGGTACGCAGCTGTTGATGC
>JBBPBX010114882.1:0-10279 GCA_038048925.1 Garcialebias charrua
TGAAACGAGTCCACACTATCGTGTCACAGTTATAGCTCATTTTAATCGACAGCTCCTGGTGATAAATAAATAAATATAAAACCTCCACTAAATAAATAAACCTGGTCTAGAGTGTGGGGTGTAGACTAACTGTACAGGTTTTTTATTTATTTATCTCCGACAGAATCTAGTCTGACAAATACAAAGTATCAGCCACCAACACATCATATATAGCCTATTTATAATTTTTATTACTAATATAGAAGGCTGGAAGCAGCTGATAGACAAGAAAACTTCCTGCAAAGATAACTGTAGGCTTTGTGGTAGGCTAAATCTCATTCAAATTAAAAATATGACTGGAGAAAAATTATTTCTAGCTGCTATTTTTTGATAGTTAATGTCTGGGTTTTTGTTGTTGTTGTTTTTTCATTATTTGAGAGAAAGGGTGCACGCTCCCGACACAGGGGGAACAGATTCTCACGGGGGAACAGAAATTCGCACAGCACCTGCGTTCTTTTGTTGCAAATAATGTTGTGGATCAAGGTACTGTATTTGTAAAATAATAATAATAATCTGTGCAGCAGTATTTATTTTGCACTGGGTCATCTGTTTGACAGGTCAACAAAGTGATAGAACAGTAATGTTTTTATAAGGTGATTAAAAATGTGTTGTTGTTTTTTAGCTCCATATGAGGCGTTCCACATCCAGGGAATCTGAGCCGTGCAGCAGTCCCAAACACTCCAGACCACCTTCAGGATGCTCCACCCGCAGGATGGTCCACCTGCCATCCACAAACAAACACCAAGGTCTCAGCTGCACCCAACATTGTCGTGGATGGAGGTCTCAAGAGATGACGCAGCTCTGGCCGAGACTCTGCATCATCTTCCGCTGAATTTGAAATACATGTCACACATTTGGCACTTCCCATCTGGTTCTGTGAACTTCTTTTAGAATAGGATACCCTTTATGTAAATAACTATGTGCTTGTGTTAAATTATTATTTGTTTTCTTCTAACCCTGTGTGGACTGGGCACCTGGGTGGTCTGTAACACAGGTGTACACACCCACCTGTTCACATCTGGCCATAACCTATGTCAGAAAGGGATTTTTTTATAAGTCATAAATTCAAGTACAGGAAACTTTTAAATTTTAACGTTTAAAAATTTATGCTTCCTATAACTTTTTTAATAATGTCCAATTTGGATTACTCTAATTGATTATTGCACTTTGTTTCTTTTGTTTTACAATATTTAATATTTGCACACCTGAAACAATTATAATTTATATTAAATTTAAACATTACTTTGTAAAAATTGATGATGTAAACATGTTTATTAAATGTTTGTTTAAATTATGCATGCATCTGAGAGAAATGCAATTTCAATCCTGTGTATGTTCTGTACATATTGCAGTTTGGACAATAAAGTTGACTTTTAAATTTGACTTTGATGCATGACTTGGAAATGTATTTATCAATACAGAGGTCTGTAAAGAAAGAAATTGATTACAAAAACTAGTTGTTTATGATTCATTTTATTAACAGTAAGTTAATTCAAAACAACAAAAGTTTCTGTGTCGTGTCACACGGGGGACACCACCTCCAGCTCGTCTGTATGGATGCAGTGGACAGAAGAGAAAGCAGTCCCAACCACCTTCAAGATGCTGCACCTGCCAGCCACAAACAAACACCAGGGTCTCTGGCCGAGACTCTGCATCATCATGGGATCGTCTTACTCTGCGTGGCTGCTGCATGGGTGCTTGAGTCATCACAGTTCTCTGAAAAAAACATTTGAAAGGATACAGTATTGTTAAATTCATTGCAATTTGTTTGGTTTGCATTGAAAAAATATAATTTCTCATAAATCTTACCAGCTGTTAAACATATACTGTATGCACGTCCTAACAAATATATCATAAAAGCTTATAGAATGTTTCTAAACACGGATCTTTGGAAAACAAATAAAATATTTTACCACTGTTTAGTGCTAATTTATAGTCAATTCAAAAAACAACGTGTGTTCAGTTCTAGGTTGCATATTAAAATTAAGCCAAAACGTCAAAAAAACGAGGGTAGATGAAATCAATATTTTAAAATAAAATATATTATGAAACGTTACTTTTGTAATGTGCTAAGTAATAAGATGTGGTGAATTAAAGTCACTGCAGCTGGACTACAACTCCGTTGTGATCCAAACAAAGACAAAAACACAACCGTACACCTCATGCCATGCAGCTAAACACAGGTTTTTCATGTGTTCAGTGTTCAGAAGCATACGCTTAAGCTGTGTGTGATTAAATACACGCAACAACATTTTAGAACTGTTATTTTAGTACAAGTTTAGGCATTTACTTACTGAAGACGCGACTATCCGCCATTTTGAAATCTAAACTTGGGGAGGGGTGAGAGTTCACCACTAGAGGGGGCGTGAACACAGGACAACCCACAACCTCCTCCCCTGCTTGACTCTCTACACGCCCATTTTGAGAGAAATTTTGAAAATGGCCTGGGGGAGGAGTTACCGTCTCAACCTGGGTTTAGTCTCACTTTAAGCATATTGAACAGTTCCAAATTTCTCTGATGCTTATATTTGAATAAATGAACAACAAACTTTGTACAACAGCTGGCTTTGTATTAAAAACATGTTATATAATTTATAAAACAGTATCAAAGAAAAGCACTGCACACCAATAGATTGTTACAGAAGTGTTTAACTGTTATTTAACGTATCAATGACATGTACCTAATGGTATGTCATGTACCATTGGGCACTTTTAAGTGGGTATACTGAAATTCTCAAGCTTTTCTAGTGGGTATACTCCATATACCCGAGTATCACGTAGACTACACCACTGGTCCCCCTCTTACAATGCTGTTATTGCTAGTATCACTTAGCCCTCTGTGAATAGCAAACAGCCATCAGGGCACTAACGATCAGTCATTGGGCTGATGGATTTTGATTTCGTTGTGGCAACCCCATAATCAGAAGGAACTTTTCTTACATCGATGCAACTGCACAACAACATGGAGGTTGGTACCTCACTTATTTTTCAAGTTATTCAGTGCACAGCATGAATGGACAGTTTCCAACTCTTCCTCTTCACTCCGTGATGGGGGACGAAGTAAAGGTGTCAACTAGCAGGATTAGCAGCAGGACACCTCTTGTTTCATTAGGGGTGTTTAGAGCAGCTATTTTCAGCACTTTGTGAGAGTAAAATAATATTGAATTCAATTGTGTGAACATAAGGAAGTGGAGATGAAATATTTGAATAAAAGTTGAATAATTAACAAACAAAGGCAGTGTTTTTGCTTAAAATTATCATCAATACTTTCCACCCAAACACTGGCTCAATTATATTTCTAAACAAAGAGTTTTTCCACGTCATCATCAGAAAAAAAGTCTGGTCAGTTGAGTCAGATGTCACATTCACAACAGAAAGTGAAAGAAAAAAATGTTTTTTTCTTATTATTTTTGCCCTACAAGTCAATATATCTTCAATATATCTCTCTCTCTCTGGAATGTCAGCGACCTCGTTCATTTAGATGGTTACAAATAGACCCCCTCCATTATACGTCTTTTGATATTGGTTAACAAGCAGTCCAGAGGTTTGTTCTTTGTACATATTGTTGAGCATTTCAAATATAACACTGGTTTTATGGTGCTCCATGAATAGCTCCTTTAACTTTACTACCAAGTTAATGAAGCCACAGAAAATGCCAGGGTTGTTTGAGCCCTCACATTCCTCTGTCTTTCACGGTTCTAATTGAAAAGCCTCACAAAACTTAGTGTGTTGGGGTTTGCTCTCCTCATTACTGTGACAAAAAACTGCTAGACTGTAGGTTTTAATTCAACCGAGTGGCAACGTTCACCTGGTTGAACAACATTTCAAACATTCATTCAACCTTTATTTATACAGGTTAATCCCACTGAGCCTGAGGTATTCATTGACAAGAGAGACCTCATTCTAACCAAGCGTGATAACAACAGTGGGCAATCATGAAAGGAAGTGTACAAATTGAGAAGAGCAAGTGAAAGAAAAAGGCATTAAAATTAAAAAAAAAAAAAGAAAGAAATCAAAACAGCAAGGTTGTAACTGATGTAGAAAACTAGCAACAGGAACATGTCTGCATTGGTTCTTGCCAGGAACTTAACAGATGTTTGAAGCCACTTAGAGAGGTCAAGGTTTAGAGCTTCAGATCTTTTTGCAAGATATTCCAGGAAACGGGAGCAGAGTAGGAGAAGGCCCTTTTGCCTAGTTCAGTGCGCACTGAGAGGACACTGCATGTAATAATGTCCTGAGAGCGCACACTGTAGCTGCACTCACGCAGAGACATGTAGGAGGAGATGTATGAAGGCAGCAAACCAAGAAGTGATTTAAAGATGAAAATGTACCAGTGAGAGTCTCCGTGAAGTTAATGATGACCAGTTAACCAGTGAATACAGGGTGCAATGGTGGGTACGGTAGTTACAGCCAGTTATGAATCTTTGTGAACCATGATAGACAGCGTCCAACATCTGCAGGGTGCATGTAAATAACGTCACCGTAGTCAACGGAGGGAAGGACAGTCGCAGTTACAAGGCGTTTCCTGGCATTCAGAGTTAGACAGGATCTATTTTTAAAAAAAAAGAAACACAGTTTCTTTACCAAGTTTTCCACGCGGAACTTAAAAGAGAGATGCGGATTGACCAAGATATCCAATTATTTATACAAATCGACAAACTCAATAGGAGGACCATACGAGGATAAAATTAATAATAATATAATAATAATAATGAATTCAATTTATATCGCTCTTTACATTAATACAAATCTCAAAGTGCTAATCTCAAAATTAAAGGAAGAACTGCTGGGACCAACTTCCTGTTTGAAAACAACATCCCTTTCGAACGAAAGACGAAACGTTTGTACAATTTTTTTGCCTTTTTTTTTTTTGAATGTCCAGAGGACCAGACTTAGCTTTTTTTATTTTTCTACCTGGGTTATTGAGCATGCATCAGGGAACATCCCTTTGGATTTGTCAGCATTTAGGACAAGTTTGAGACTGAATAAATTAGACTGGATGATGTTGAAAGCAGACTGTAAAAGCTGGAAAACCTTAGCAACTGTTTTACCTTGACAATAAACAACTTCCTTTTTTTCCCCTTTTTTTCTCCCTTCTAAATGGCCTCCCTTCTCCCCTTACAGCCATCCTCTCCACACCATTAATATGAAATATTTATTTTAATAATTATATAGTGGAGTTTTTTTTTATAGGATAGAAAGAAAGGAAAGACGGAAAGTAAGACTACAAAGTATAAGAAATATACACAAAGAAAGCACAAGGCAAAAACACCCGACCGCTGTCTGTAAACCTGCAAAGAACATGACAAAACACAGCAACAAAATACACATGTATAAAGAACTTAAAATATTCATGACTTTGCAGTAAGTTCTAGTGTCGTAGTTAGCTCCGCCCTTTGGCTCCGCCTATTGGAAGTCTCCCCCGCGCGTCAGCGCCTACTGAAAACCTTTTAGTCCACGCCCACCTACCGGATGGGCCCACCCCTCGGGTCGATAAAACCCCTCGACCGGGGTGAATCTATCTCTTCTTCATTCAGCCCGAATGAGAACCTTCAATCAAGTCCTATCACAGACGAAGAATGGACGATCCGCGACAAGACACCCTTAGACGCACCTGTCGACTTCGGAGACGCAGCAACGGACTCCGGGGACGTGAGTGGGGTTCAGGACACCACCCCCCCCCTTCTAGAGAGCGAGGCCTCGGACGAGGACCGTAGGAGCGAATGCTCTGAGGTCCCCTCCCAGCCTCTACCGCCGGACGCCCCCCTGACTCCGATGGGATCCCTGATGCAGGTCCTTCCCGACATCATCCTCGGGGCGGCCGCGCAAAAAGGCCTGACGGTGCCAACCCCCTCTCCGCCCAGGCCGAACGACCTGGCGGGCTCGAGGTTCGGCACCGCGTCACAGCGGCGTCCAGACCCGGTCTGGCCTCGCTTCCCAGCAGTGACGGAGCTCTGGCAGAAAGAGAGACGAAGTCGCCGAGACGGTGAGTGGCTTCATGCCCACTCGCCCGCCATCTCGACAACCAGACGGGGGAGAAGACCGCCGGGACCAGAAACAGCCATCGGCTGCAGCGGGCTCGCGACAACCACAGCAGCCGGTTTTCAAACAGAAGCAGCAGCGACCGTGGGACGGTGAGCAACACGCTCCACGAGGCCGCGGCTACCAGGCCCGTGGCGGCTATCAGGGCAGAGGCGGCCAGAAGCAGAACCCCTACAGCCGACCGCCTCAGCAGAAATGTCTCGTTGCGGGAAGTGTGTGTAATATCAATAAAGAGCGAAATGTTTTGAATAACGTTTTCTCTCATGTTTCGGGCTTGTCTGTCGGGCCGTATAACCCCTCAGCCGCACGACTACACATGCTTCCCACCACACAAAAGCTAACCTCGAGTAAGATAGCTCAAACAAGGTAACAATTAATAAATGTTTCATGTTTGGTGAACTCGTTAATTTTAACTCTGAACCGGGTAATGAAACCCGTCCGCTGCTAAAATTAAATGACGCCGTGCAGCCACGAGGCTGCCCGGCAAGGGTCACAAAAGCTAGCTAAACAACCAGACGCCATGTTTGACGCCATGTTGGTTGCACCTCGTGCCACGCAGTCGACGCGGGGTCAATCCCACAGCGCGCTGCTTAATGTCACGTGACGCGAGCCCGGTCCACGCTCAGGCTGCCGGGGCTCCGCCTCATCAAACGTTTAACTGGCGTTCCACGTACATGAGTGGCGCCACCTCTCTGCAAAGCTCCGATCGAGGTAAGAAAAGAAAAGCCACTCAACTTAGCCAAACACCGCCCGCCAAAAGACGCACGGCGCTCAACGGGAGCACCGCTTCACCAGAGCGAGCGCTCCCCGGGTCAGCAAGCGCGTCGACGTCAGACGCAACGTCGCGTCACTGCCCCTTTTTGGGCTGGGCCCCCGTGGGTTACCGTGGTAACGGAAGGAGGGCCCCAGCGACTGGCTGACCCACATGATGCGCTCGAGACAGCAAGCTCTCGCGCTGCCACTGGGCAGAAGATACCAGCAGTGGCAGCAAAAATGCAGTCTAGACAGGTGGCTGTCAAAAATCATAAGAAAGGGTTATGCACTCCAGTTTGCTGCAAAACCCCCACCTTTCAAGGGAATACTGGAAACAGTATTGTCAGACAAAAATCAAAACTCCCTACTGTCAGAAATTCAAGAAATGCTGTCGAAGGGAGCGATTTCCAAGGTGGCAGAAGGAGATCAGAACAAAGGGTTCTATTCTCGATTTTTTTCTCGTGCCCAAGAAAAGGAGGGGCGAGACCAGTTTTAGATCTGTCGATTTTCAACAGATCGATTTTTGGTGAGAAGTTTTTCACATGCTCACCATAAAACAGCTGCTGAGGAATGTGCACAAGGGAGACTGGTTCACATCCCTCGATCTGAAGGATGCTTACTGGCACGTGAGTACTGTATCATCCCACAACACAGGAAATACCTGAGGTTTTTCCTTCCAGGGGAACCAGTTTGAGTTCAAAAGGCTCGTTTTCGGCTACTGGTTAGCTCCCAGAACTTTTTCAAAGTGTGTGGAAGCAGCGATACGCCCACTTCCCTCAGCAGGGATGTGGATCCTGTCTTATCTAGACGACCCACTTATTTTTAAGCAGGTCGCAAGAGGAAGCAGTAGTCCAGACCAGGGTACTAGCAGAACACCTGCTGGACCTGGGATTTGCTGTAAACTGGATGAAAAGTTCAGTAATCCCAGCACAGTCCATTGTTTACCTGGGGGTAGAACTGGATTCACGCTCGATGAGAGCACGCCTGTCAGAGCAGAGGGCAGCCGATCTGACAGCACAGCTGAAGCGCGTCCAACCAGGGAAGGTGGTGACGGCGGCAGCAGTGATGCGCCTTCTGGGCCTGATGGCAGCCGCTCATGTGGTATTAAATCTGGGTTTATTACACAGGAGAACGGCCCAGCGTTGGTTTACCAACCTGCGCGTGGACCCAGTGCACCAAAAACGCAGGATGGTGCTGGTTCCCCCATCCGTGGGGCCAGACCTGCGTTTCTGGGGAAACACCCACATCCTGAGGGAGGGTGTCTCCATGATCACACCTACGTCTCACATCCCAGTTTTCCACAGACGCGTCTCTGATGGGATGGGAGGGGGACGTGCCTCTCCCAATCGGTGGGAGGAAAGTGGCCAAGCCACACCCACCTCCACATAAACATTCTGGAGCTGATGACAGTCCAGAAGGTCTTAGAACATTTTATTCTATTAGTTCAGCAGCAACATGTACTGGTGCACACCGACAACCAGGTGGCAGCAGCGTACATAAATCGCCAGGATGGGTCTCGCTCAGCTCAGCTGCTGCGCGTGGCCAGGCGGCTACTCCTGTGGGCCCAGCAGAACCTGCTCTCTCTGAGAGCAGTGTACATCCCAGGAGTGCTGAACGTGGGAGCAGATATCATGTCGAGAGGGGGACCACGTCAGGGAGACTGGTCTCTCTACTCGGACTTAATAAATCAGTTTTGGGCCAGATTCGGTCGTGCAGAAATAGACCTTTTTGCAGCCCGAAGCAACAGGAAGTGTACACTCTGGTGCTCACTGAACCCAAAAGACGACCCCCCTCTGGGAGTGGACGTTTTTGCGCTCAGACGGTGGTCAGAAAAGAAGCTTTACGCTTTTCCACCAGTCCCTCTCATTCCAAGAGAGCTAGAACGAGTCCGGGAGGAGAAACTGTCTCTCATCCTGGTGGCTCCAGAGTGCAAATATGCACCCTGGTCCCCAGACCTGCAGCAGCTGGTAGTGGACAGCCCCCTGCAGCTGCCATGGAGGGAGGATGCTCTCCTCCAAGCGGGAGGGGCGATCAGGCATTTCCCAGAAATAGGCCAACGCCTTTGGGCCTGGAAGCTGAGCGGCGCCGCCTAACAACTTAGGCCTCACCCCAGCCGGGGTTCGGACGATTCAGGACGCCCGTACCCCGCCCACAACTACGCTTTATGCGTCTAGTGGGCAGCTTTTCAGCGGTGGTGCGGGGACAGAGGCATCGAGGCCACAGCATGTGACATTGGCTCTGTCCTGGCTTTTCTGCAACTGCTGTTGGAGAGAAAGCTAGTTTTTAGCACGATAAAAGTGTACGCGGCGGTCATTTCATCATGTCACGAGGGTTTTGGTGGCAGGACGTTATTCAATCATTCTCTGATTAAACGTTTCCTGAGGGGCGTTAGACGCCTTAGACCCTTGAAGCGTGACATCACACCTCAGGGGGATCTGGCACTAGTTCTGGGCGCTTTAACCAAAGCCCCCTTTGAACCCTTAGAGGAGGTGTCAATTAAGTTTTTGTCCATAAGAACTGCTCTTTTGCTGGCACTCACGTCGGCAAAGAAGGTGAGTGACCTCTGCACTTTCCATAGCTCCCTCTTGTTTACAAATTAAACCTGATGGCAGCTCAGCGACTTTGAGGCCTAACCCGGCTTTATCCCAAGTCGCTCACCAGCAGTTTTTAAATCTCGGACAATAACTCTTAGTGGTTTCCATCTCCCTCCTCATGCTTCAGAGGAGGAAGCTAGGTCACACTGGCTGTGCCCAATTAGGGCTCTCAGAGCTTATCTGGCACGCACAACGAGTGTACGCCGCTCTCAAAGTTTGTTTGTCCATTTAGGACAACTCAGCGGGTCGGGCTCTGTCCTCTCAGCGCCTCTCTCACTGGCTGTGTGAAGCCATATCAGAGGCCTACAAAGCTGAGGGGAAGGAGCCTCCTGCGTCTCTGCGAGCTCATTCGACACGAGCTATGGCTTCGTCTGCAGCTCTGCACGGTGGGATGTCGGTCAGCGACATCTGTCAGGCCGCAGCTTGGAGCTCGTCCTGTTCTTACCCGTTTTTGTTTACGGGATGTGTCTACTTTTTCTATGACTCATTCAGTTCTGGGAGTCCTGGATAAGTAGTGGGAGTACACCTCCTAATGTTTAACTGTTCCTCTGTACATAGTTCATGCAACAGTTGACGTTACACTATTTTTGTTTTGCAGTCGGAGAGTGTTCCTCTCCTTGTCTATGTGCAAAAAAAAAAAAAAAAACACAACATCAAACAATATCTTTCAGTGTTGTGGCTTGCTGCACAGCAGCAGAGCACGTCTGGAGGTTGTTTAAAGGCCTGCAGGCCTTCCTCCAGCCCACCACCTGCCTTTCCTCTTGCATGAGGAAGGACGTGCTTATTGGAAATGGGAGAGCAGATGCTCCTCATTGGTGGGATCCAGCGTGGCATGGACTATTTCCGCTACG
>JBBPBX010114883.1:0-10279 GCA_038048925.1 Garcialebias charrua
AACAAAACCGTCCGGTCTCTGTGACCCGAAGGCTTCACCTTTAAACACAGCAGTGAAGACAGTAATTAACACATTTCAGAATAACACAGCATAAAAGCACATATCATGAAAATGAGAAAAGTTATTCTTGATTACATTAGAATAAAATCAAGATATAGAAATAGTCTCTTTTAGTGACTATATGTCCTCAGATTATAACTAATGGAATAATTGTGTTAAATGTCCTGCTTTACTGAGAGGTCAGTAAAGGTCATCACTGGACAGTTCAAAAGTACACAGGTGTCTTAAAAGTGGACAAGGTCATGTCCACTACATCTCCCCCCTTTTGGAAGCCATCGCCAGTCGTTGGGGATGGGGTCCAACACGAAAGGAAACCTTGAACTGTCTCTGATCTTGAAGTAATCCGGCGAGTGGAAAAGAAAAAATCAAAAATTATAATCCCATAAAGTTTTTGGAACTTCCATACTGTTCGTAGGTAATCCCATTGCGGTAAGCTTTTAATCCCTCGGAAAACTGAGTCTGTTAACTCTTGGAAAACAAAGTCTGTGATCCTTTGGAAAACAAAGTCTTATAATCCACAGCGGTAATCCCACAGCAGTAAATCCACAACGATTAGTTTTGTTGATTGATCAGCAACAATTGTTTTCATAATCAGCATGTAGAGGGGATCCCTCGATTGACGCAGAGGAGGCGATCCTTGGATGAAGGTTGAAGACCAAGCGTTGGAGCTGCAGGTCCCCACATCGAAGGTTGTTGGCTGGTTGGTCTCCAGTCAGTGCCACTCTGGTTCTATGTGTCATGCAATTATGTGGTTTTAGGTGGGCTTATGATTGGGATTTTACATTAGGCCCTACCTATATGCACCTGGTATGTAAGCTATCATGGTTTAGATCAGCTATAATTACCAATTAAGGGGTGGATCAATTCTGTAAATTAGATATAGGGATCTATACCTATAGAATTTTGGAGGGCTTCTGTAACGAAGGCCTCTAATTCCAAACTATTCCTCCATTCATTACTTAGTTTAGGTTAAACTAAAGTAGAAAAATGAAATATAGTTTGATCTAAATGTCTGTTGTCTTTTAGACGAACGACGTAGGATTTGGTGTACCTAATAAATTTTTGAAGTCTATGGCGAGACTCATCAAAATGAATAGATAATCTAGAATAGAAACGATCGAATCGGTTCAATTTAGAAATCGTGAGGCCAGTGTAGTTTATGGTACCTTGAGTAGCTTTAAACTACATTGACTCTTCAACGGTTGAGATTTAACAAAATGAACTGCATGTTGGCATAGTTAAATCCATCTTATGCATTAATCAATGTTAATACAAAACCTTTTTTGGCTGGGAGTGTCCAGAACCACAACAATATCTCAAATAATGACAACAGTAATGACTAAACAACAAGGAAACAACGTTTCACTGCTTCGACACACTCTTGTCGTCAGATTCCAAAGTGCAACACACAAGAAAACAGGTCTCAACTTTATGACCGAGGTCAACTTAAATCTTGTGGATTTAAATGGTTGTTAAGATTAGTTTTTGTTGTGGGTGTTGGACTTAGCGTTTCTAAGTTCAAGTTGGACAATGCGACTTATAGGGTGGGAAATATGGTAGTTTAAACCTGATTAGTTTATTTACTAACTTGTGTTTGGACGACCTTATTATCCCATGAAGTCGGTGAGTTTGTGAGATCTTTGTCTTTTGTGGAGTCATTGAACGCCTTGTAAGGTTTGATCTGATTTCGATGTACCCATTTAGCAATTGGCTCTTTGCGGCCTTTGCTGATTTTGATCTCGTAGACGACTGAGGACACTTTGTCTGTTATCAGATGAGGTCCAGTCCACCTGGGCATTAGTTTGCGGGCGAGAGTTCCGGTCCCGGACTCTCCTTTCCCGGTTGCTGGGGCGAACGTATAGTACCAGACTCTGTCTCCCACTTGGAGTTCATTGTGAGAGGCCTTCTGGTCGTAGTACGCCTTGCGTCCTTCAGCGGATTTTTCCAGGTTTTTCTGGGCGAAAGCAAAAGTGTTTCTGAGGTGTACATTCAAATCTTTCATGTATTGTTGTGTAGTGTAGGCTGTCGCCATGACGGCGTCGCCTGGTTGGTACAACAGGTGTAGAGGGAGAGTCATTTGTCGACCGGTCATCATCTCGAAGGGAGAGATGCCAGTTGATGTGTGTGGAGTGGCTCTTATGGCCATGAGGACCAGAGGGAGTTTCACATCCCAGTCCTTGTGATTTGCGGCCACGTATTTCTTCAAAATACTCACCACAGTTCTGTTTGCTCTCTCGACTTGGCCTGAAGCCTGTGGGTGGTAGCCGACATGAAAGTTGGCCTTGACGCCTAGCGTCTTCCACAGTTCTTTCATCACTTCACCTGTGAAGTGTGTACCTTGGTCTGAGTTCACCCTAAGGGGAAGTCCAAACCTTGAGAATATATGATTCATTAACAACATAGCAGTAGTTTGTGCTGTGTCGTTAGGAGCTGGTAGGCATTCTACCCATTTGGTGAATGCACAGGTTACCGTGAGAAAATATTTATTTCCTCTAGAGCTCTTAGTGAGTGGTCCAACCCAGTCGATCTGGAGGTCAGACCATGGGAATGCAATGCCTCTGCTTTGCAGTGGTGCTCTGTGAAGTGGTCTGGTTGGCTGAAACTGGCCACAGACCACGCACCCTTCAATGTAGTCCTTGACATCCTTTTTCATTCCAGGCCAATAGGCAATTTGTTTTAATGCCGTCAGCGTGGCTTTATCTCCTTTGTGTCCTGCGGACGGGAGATCATGGGCATGAACTAACATCACCCCCCTTTGGTCATGGGGAACCACGAACACAGGTGAGGACGTTGGTCCATGAGCGAAAGTCAGGATGCCCTTGAGTAGTTTAAGCTGTTTGCGCAGCTGATAAAGGACTTTAAGGTCTGGATCGGAATCCAGTTCGTCTTTAGACGGAGTGTTCTTGTCCGGATCAGTCAGATACAGTATCATGGAGTTGATAGCAGGATCCGACTTCTGAAGTTGGATGATGTCAGGGTCAGTCAGTGCGGGTCGTACGGAGACTGCGTTGTCAGCAGGTTTGTCCGCGGCCTGTGCACGTGTGACTGCCATAACTCTGACTGAAGGTTGTGTTGGCAGAGTCTCGATTAACCAGGAGGGGTCGAAGGACCCCTCCTGGTGATTCGGGTCTTCAGTTACTGGGGTTTTTACCTCAACCGGCGGCTGGGTGGCTGGTACATCTTGTGTACACTTCTGGCAGATTGCCAAGTCCGTCCCCAGATGAGACTTCTTGTTCTGACCATAACGGATGTCTAGGTTAAAACTTTGAAGTGCCATGAGCCACGTTGCAACACGTGAGTTTGTCACCACACCATCTCTGATGCGTTCACTGTTAAGGAAGGTCACTGGCTGGTGTTGTGTTTCCACAATGATTTTCTGCCCACCAATGTAGCTGGAGAAATGTTTAACTGCCCACACTGTGGTCAGTAAAGCTTTCTCACAGTCTGAGAATCTCAATTCGGGGCCTGCCATCGTTTTGCTGGCGTAGGCTACTACACGTTTGTCTCTGTCGTGTATCTGGTATAGACCTGCACTTATGCAATGAGCTGAGAAGCCCACTTCCAAGTAAAACTCTTTGTTGTAGTCCGGGTAGACTAAACAAGGGGCTGACTTGATCCTGTTTATAAGAGCGTCCATAGCCTGCTGCTGTTTGTCAGTCCAGACAAATGGAACGTCTTTCTTAAGGAGTTCAGTCAGTGGCTTTGCAAGGTCTGCATAGTTCTCTATGAACTGGTTCGAGTAGTTACACACGCCAAGAAAACTTTGTAGTTCTTTGAGACTGGTGGGGACTTTGAGATTGTCAAGGCCTTGGGTGCGAGTCAGCTGTGGTTGTACTCCGTCTGGACCTACAAGTAGGCCAACGTAGTCCACCTTGGTTCTGCACCACTGGCACTTCGACAGTGATATTTTAGCACCAGCAGTTGTTAGCTGATTCAGAACGTGGTCGATCTCAGCCAAATGTGAGTCCAGTGTTGGCTGCCTCAAAAGGACATCGTCCACGTAGATCAGTGTTCCACGCTCGTGGGCGTCTGGACATGCTTTGTTCAAGAAGATGTTGAACTCTGCAGGTGAGTTAGCGTAGCCAAAGGGACACCTGTTAAAGGTGTATTGACGGCCACCAAAAGTGAAAGCTAGTTTGTACTGGTCCTCGGCGCGCACAGGGATGGTCCAAAAACCAGAGGCGACGTCGAGGGTCGAGAAGTACTTACCATTGGTGACCTTGGGCAGTTCCTGTTGGAGTTGCGTCATAGGCCATCTGGATAAGGGAACTTGTTTGTTTAGCTTTCGGTAGTCTATAGTGAGTCTCCACTTACCATTTGGTTTTAACACCGGCCATAAAGGCGCAGAGTAAGTGCTGTTACAGTATCGGATGATACCTTTTCCTAACAGGTCAGCAATGATTTCCCTGATAGGTTGATGTGCTGCCAGAGGAATCTTGTATTGTCTGACAAATGCAGGTGGAGCATCAGGCGGGGTTGGAATGCTCACTGTGTGGAGCGTGGTCAACCCACAATCCATCGAGTCAGTTGAGAATGATTTTTCATATTTTAGCAGAACTTTGCGAAGTTTGTCCCTGTCTTCATCAGTTTCCAAGGCGTCGGCCTGAGCGACCACCTGGTCTATCTGTGAAGCAAATGAGAGCGGTTCTTGTTCTCTGGGGAGCTCCAGTGAGTCCCCTTCAGTGTCATAAAACCTGTCAACAGGTAGTGCACTGTAAGTTTGAGGGCCTAGACTTTCTCCTTGGTTGAAACCGAACCTGTGGACAATGTCCCGGTCGGACTCAGTGGGGGAGAAAAGAGCTATGGCCTGTGTTGGTTTTGTGAACAAGACTCGCCCCGAATGATGACTTGGGATCAAGTTTTCTGGGAGTCCTCCCAGAAATGGAATGCTTAGTTCAAAATCATGAAAATCAGTAGAGATCAACCATCCTAGCTGTGAGCGCTTTGGGATCAGTACCTCTTCTGTGCTCGTGTTACACACAGCGACAGTCGTGGTTCTGCCGTCGAGGGTCACTTGGCATGTGGCCTCCATGGACAGTCCTAAGTTGAAAAACATAGGAGATGGTTGAAAGCATGCCTGTTTTGTTCTAATAGCCTGTCCTTTCATGATGTGAATCATCACCGGCTTGTTCATAACCTGAGGTGGCACCACAGTGTTATGGCTGTTAGCAACCTGGCAGACCTCTGGAATGGTCTGTCCAGCCTTAAGGTTCTCTGTGGTTAACACAGGAGAGTCCTTCGTGGCTGTATCTAGTGACCACAGTGCATTGTTGTTGACGTCCACTCGGACACCTAATCTTACCAAAATGTCGGAGCCTATGTAGGTTGTATGTGGTAAGTTCGGGACCACGAGGAACGGGTGATCCAGTTCTCGTTGGTTCCAGATTAGTTTAAGGTCAATGATCCCTTTAGCAGTCATTACCTGTTTATCGTTGGGGTCTAACGGGAAGCGGAAAGCCTTTTTGTTCATTCCGAGACCCAACTGTTTCTTAACCAAGGTTCCAAAGAAAGCTTGGCTGATCGCTGATTTCTCCGTCCAAGGGGACAGAACAGCATCATCGGTGTGGGATCCTTGAATCTCAACACCTTTGACTACCTGTGGTAGGTAGTGTTCGGTGAGTGCCAACTGTTTCAGCTCGCAGAGGGGGCTCTCTTGTTGGACCTCTACTGCCTCACCTGTAGTTGGAGGTTCACCCACAGGGATTGTGCTCTCGTCTGAGCATTCCCTTTTGCCTTCCGCGGTACCTGCCGTTAGACGGTCAGTGTTACTCTGTGTAGGCATATCGATCGGCAGTGGTTGACTCACTCTGGTCCACATTGTCTGATCGCCATAATCTATAACCGCGTCGAAGCGGTTTATAAAGTCTTGGCCAACCAAAAATGGGCATGAGTCAACGGTGGACACGTATACCGGGTGGTATAGTGTCGTCTCACCAATCTGCATGTGAACCATTGCTATAGCTGTTAGGGTTGTACTCGTCTCCGAGAGACCCTGCAAAACTATAGCACATTCTCTGAGGGGTATTTCCCTGTCAACACCGCTAGCGGCCAGCCGCAGCTCTTCTAACAGTGTGGGTGACATAACGGATATGTCTGCCCCACCATCCAAGAGGGCCTCTTTTCTGAGGATCCCTTCCAACGTGATGGACAGGTAAGCCTTCTTAGCGGGCCCCTTTCTGATAATGTCACACAGGAACTCACCAGGTTGTCTCCGACGTTTATCACGCCTACCCCTGACTGTGTGACCTTCATTTATCAGTACTGTTAGTGCAGACACACATGGGTCTGACTGTTCAGTTCGTGGCGAGCCACTTTCAACGGTGAGTGAGCTTTCCCCCCCTTTTTCTGACGAGGGGTGCTCAGGCTCCGTAACAATGAAGTCATGGTTACAGTCAACGTTCTGTTGACTGTCACATTCTGGACTGTCAACGATTCGACTGTCATTACCCTGATTGTCAGCATCCTGGCCACCAATGTCTTGGTGACTGCCAGCAACTGTGGCATTGTTGTTGTTAGAATGTTCAGAGTTACTATCAATGATAGTGCTACACATCACACCGGGTTTGTTCTCATTTTTAGTATTTTCCCACGTGTCGAACATCTGACGTATTTCCTCCTTGACTTCTGGGGACAGAGGGCTACGGCCTTTCCTCCGGGACTTCTGCGATTTTTTGTCTGTCTCGGACTGTTCAGTTTGAGGGGTAGGGGGAGCAGGTCCACGGCGTGGGGGCCCCTTCCGGGCCCAGACTGGCTTCGGGTGTCCCCTCTGGGACCACCCTTGGTTCGGGGGTTCCTGCTGGGACCACCCTTGGTTATATGGGTTACCCTTGTACCCATAATCTTTACTCGTTGGACGCGCACCCCCCTTTTGATCCTTTTGTTCACCCTCCGTGTTTTGCTTGAGCCACCTTGGGTTTTTCCTCAAGCGGACACCCCCACTTTGTGGTTTGTCAGGGTGAAAGGTCTGTTTCTTTTCGCCTGTCGGTGGATAGGGAGCTGGTGCTCGCGTCCCTTCCAGTTCCAGCGATTGGGAGTCGGCTCTCGCACTCGTGAACACCTCTACGGGTGTTCTGCATTCCATGCGGGCCTCGAAAACATTTACGGCGCATTGTTTCATTTCCTTGATGGTCTTGTCTCTGAAATTAGCCATCACTTGAACTGACTCTTTTATATCAGGGTGGAGGTTTTTACCGAAAAGGTATTTAAAACCTACGTCGTCCTCCATGCCCGGTTCATTGCGATTACCAAAGAAAGCCTGGAACATTCTCTGGTAATATGCCTGTGGATGCTCCTTCTTACCTTGCACGACCTTCTCGGCATCAGGGTAGCCACCAGGCCCCATGTTTGGAGTGAACTCTCGTATAAGAGTATCACGCAACAGTTTGTAATCTGTTTTTATGGCGTCCGGTTGGCGAACAATGAAGTTATATACAGGCCAGTCTGCGGTGAGCCTGATCAGCGCAATTTTATCCTCAGCAGTAGCATTTGGAAAATTACCCAGCTGGAAATCAAGAGAGTCTAGGTAGTTCTTTGTATAGATTGAACCCAACGGCCCTGGCTCAAAGCGTTGAATGTATCTAGAAAGCTTCTGGAGTTCAGGTATTGGAATAGAAAGTTTAGCATCATTGCTATTCCCATTTACCTGTGATCCATGTGCAGGTGTTGATGTTGAGGACGCAAGTCCCTGCTCCGACTGGCGGGTCTTAACAGGTACGGTGAGCTGTTCTGCATCACCGCGTGGAGGTGGTGGGGGTGGTGGTGTGATGCCTTGAGAATGCTTTGCCACAACATCCACCCACCTCTCCCTTTCTTTAAAGAGGTTTTCTTTAGTTAAGGTCAGTTCCACCTTACTTTCAGTCAATTCTCTGCGTAAACAATCAACTGCAGTTTGTAGCGCTGTGCACTGTTCACTGAGTTTTCTATTTTCCTCGAATTGAGTGCTCTCTTTTAGTTGTTCTTTTAATTTATCATACTCTATTTTCAACATTGTGCACCGGGTGTGGGCTTCTTCTCTTTTTTCCTTGTTCTCTTGTAGATCTTTAGACATCGATTGTACCTGTTGCTGTAATATTTCATTCTCTCTGATAGAATCGTCATATTTTTGTCCTCTGGACCGAATGTTTTCTTCATATGAATGTGTTTGCAACAGTATTTCATTGTTTAAACGTTCAATCTCTGTATTTGTCGTTTTCTTGTATGACACAAACTCTGAAGTGGTACCTTCGTGTTTAGTTTTCTCATCAGCCAGTTTATTTTTTTCATCAGCCAGTTCATCCTCAAGGTCCCCACTCTTATACAGTTCATGGTCCAGTCTGGTCTTCAACAGAAAGGCCAATTTGACAGTACGGTCGGCGCTGAGCTTTTTTCCACCTTTTTTGATTATGCCTGTTGCTAGACTTTCTAACTCTGTGTCCAGAGTCGGGGTGTCCATTGCTGCTACCTCCTCACCATACTTCACGAGTGTTTTCATTAGCAGTTTTAAGGCATTATCAACACAATCTGTGTCCTCTGACTCAGACTCTGAATCCTCCTGCGCTGGGATTTTCTCCTCAACCGGCGCTGGAGTTTGCTCACCATCAGCATCCTCCAAGGATGAGGATGGAACAACTTCATCTGATTGTTTATCCATATTTGTTTTGAGTCTGTAAAAATCAACAAGCTGGTACATGCAGGTGTTATTCGAAAAAGAAATTCGTTATCAAATTAACCTCACTGTTGTAAACGTACACAGAAAAACGTTAAAAATGCTATTTTTAACCAAAAGTGTACAGTGTATGCCAATGCTGTTTAAAATTTTGAATGTGGAAATGCTCTGCTCTCCATCAACTTTTCTTTTTTATTTAATCTGAAAATTAAATAAAAGATGCTTTTTTGAGTGTTATTTTAAATCTCTTCAGTATTTAAAATGAGCATCAATTGTTCGTCTGTACCTCTGTTTTCAAAAATTCTTTATTTAAAATAAACAGGAGTTTTTGTTTGTGTACAGAACAATTTTAAAGCTGGTAATTTTCACCATAAAAAATGCTGACTTTATGATGTGTTGAGAGAAAACTCATCTATTAACGTCCAGCAGGGGGCAGCGTCGCGTATGTTATCACGAAGCGACTGAGTTTAAATCAGTACATGGAAAGAAAACAACCTATTAGGGTTAGTTTTCAGTAAGAACGTGATAATTGCTCGAACCGCTTTCTTGTCAGAGACAAGTTTATGTTGCTAGACAGTGTTGATGGCTTCAGATGAGTGTTTAAGTGTGTGTTCGTGTGTGAACGAGTGTGAACCAGCGAGTGTGACCTGTCACTCAAAGTGCGGCACCTGGAAGTGACGACAAAAATGGGCGGGCCAACGCAGCGTGCGTAGCGCGTCACCAGCTTCAGTGCTTGCGAGGCGGAGCTCGCTACAACATACGTGGCGTCAACAAATCAATCACAGCGTCAGTAGTTCATTCTACAAGCATACATGGCGAATGTAGATCCTTACCTTCGACCAATGTCGTGCCGGAAATGACGACAAAGTGGGCTGGTCGCAACGGCGTGCGACGTGATTGACAGCTCACAACAGCGAATCAGCGTTCGCCACAAGAGTGATTGACAGCACACAACAGCGAATCAGCGTTCGCTACAAGAGTGATTCACAGCACACAGCACTCGTATCATCCAATCACAGCTCATAAACGGACATGAGACACGTCTTCTTAACGTTAGCTTAGCACAACAGAATACAACTTCATAGACTCTTAAAAACAACTCAAACGCTACAATTTAACTTCCCAAAATGCTGAAACATGCGGCGCACATCTAGACAGGCCAACTTAGTCACGCTCAGTAACCCAGCACTGCAGCTGTTGAACAACACGGACTCTCACGGAGTCACTCAAGGTCGGTTCCGTCCACGTTAAAGGAGCAGAACTCGGGTTTCACGAACCACTAACCGACACGTTCTAACAGTATATGCTGCTTCGACCTTCTTTAAAATGTAAAAATACCACAACAGCAATCTTGTAGATGTTAAATTAGCTTCCAGGGCAGGCAGTTTGACTCGGCGATCAAACAACAAAGTTCTGTACCGGAGTGTGTGCTTGAACTGGGTCGAAGCCGAACCAGAACTCCCACAGACCACGGCTGACAAAAACTTCACCTGAATGCTTCCAACAGCGCTTGCAGTGTTGAAACGAATAACAATCCCTCAGCCTCAAATGATAAAAACACGCAGAATCTGCCTG
>JBBPBX010114884.1:0-10278 GCA_038048925.1 Garcialebias charrua
ACGCCAGTACTGGAGGGAGACGGTCGGTAGCGAGTGAACGGCTCCACCGAAGAACGCATTTATAACGGCTGGAGCTGCAGGGGGTGGGGCTTGTGACCGCGTGACGAAACGCGGTCACATTTAAACCACGCCTAAAAAATCCTGAAAGAGAAATGTGTTTATACACAGTTTGATCTATAACTCCAAAATTAATTGAGCTACAATTTTGAGACTTTTTACTCATTTACAAGATTACAATTACGACATTTATAATGTTTATTGAAGAAAATGTTGAAATTCACTTTACACGGTCTTAAAGTTTGATAAACAGATCAGTTCTGTTGTCAAGACCAGCTTCTTTCAGCTCCGACTGCTCTCCAAAGTCAAGTCATTTCTCAGCCGTGGTGATCTGGAGAAGGCCATCCATGCCTTTGTGACCTCCAGACTTGACTATTGTAATGCTTTGTATGTTGGTATTAATCAATCCTCCATCTCCCGTTTACAGCTTGTACAGAACTCTGCCGCGCGCTTTTTGACCAACACACGAAAATATGAACACATCACTCCTGTCCTGTCCTCTCTACACTGGCTCCCGGTTCAGTTCAGGATACAGTTCAAGCTGCTCCTGTTTGTTTTCAAAGCTCTGAATGGACTTGCTCCTCTGTACATCTCAGAACTTTTGAAAGCCCATCAGCCCGGCAGAGCTTTACGATCTGCCAGTCAACACCTGCTGGAGGTGCCTCGCTCAAGGTACAAACAATGGGGAGACCGGTCATTTTCTGTTGCCGGCCCTAAAGCCTGGAACAGTCTCCCCCTTGAGCTGCGTGCCACCTCTGATCTGACTCTGTTCAAAACCAGACTGAAGACCCACTTGTTCAAAAAAGCTTTCAGTGTGTAACTTTTATTACTTTTGGTATTTTAATATGTAGCATTTTTTATTTCCATTGCCTTTTTATTTCCACTTGTTCAAAAAAGCTTTCAGTGTGTACCGGTAACTTTTATTACTTGTGTTATTTTAGTGTTATTTTAGTATGTAGCATTTTTTATTTCCATTGCCTTCTTTTATTGCTGTTGTTTCCTATTCTATTTTCATTGATTTATTATTCCAGTTTATTCATCTTTTTATCCTGTTAAGCACCTTGGTCAATGCAAGGCATTGTAGGAAGGTGCTATACAAATAAAGTTTATTATTTATATTATTATTATTATTATCTGAGGCTGCCTGTAGTTTGTGCGGTCCAGACTGTTTACAGCAAGGTCTGTTAGCATGTTAGCTCTTGCTCCTCTGGTCCAGCTCTGATGTTTCTGCCGTCTGGTGACAAAAACCGCCCTCCTAACATCCTCTGTCTCCGATCTGCCTTTTCCAAACAATGAGGTCTCCTGTAGTAATTTTCCACTGAGTGTGTCAAGCTACTCTCCCCACTCCCTCCCGTAAACCTCCTGTAAATTTCCGTTGTCCTCCAGTGAGTGTCGGTACCGTATTTTTTGGTGTAAAGGCGCATAAACCGCGTAACTCGAACAATGCTTTTCAATGGGAGGGGGTTCGTAACTGCGAAACGTCGCAAGTCGAGGCCGTCGTAACCCGAGGACTACCTGTAATTATAACATTACATCATGGGACAATTCTAGAATATGCACTTTTAGGGGGTGTATCCCCCAGTGCTTACAATGGCTCTTGGCTTGAACAACATGGCAGTCATTAGTGTCAGAACCATTTGTAGTGTGTGTGCGAGTGGGGGGGGGGACAGGCATTTTTAATAAAGTAGATGTTATTTCCTGCATTTTGGTGTATTTTAACGGGTTGTTAAACATCTACGTGCCTGTTAAGACTGGGCTTAAGATTTTCCTTTTTGATCCCTTTTGACCCTGCTTTTTTCCCCTTTACATGCTGCCTTTAGGTCAAATCATTAACAACATTTATTTTCACTGTTATGCCAACGATACACAGCTTTACATCAGGACTGGAGCATCATCATCATCACCACCATTGTCATCTCCATCTTCACTCACTGCCCTCTCTACCTGCCTGGAGGAAATAAGGGCATGGATGAATCAGAACTTTCTTCAATTAAACTGCTCCAAGACTGAGGCCATAATGATTGGCACCCCTCACCAGATACAAACATCAACTTTAACAACAATTTCCTTTTCTGGACAAGACATCCCCCTCTCCACCTCTGTTACAAATCTTGGAATAAAAATGGACTCTCATCTTACATTTGAAAATCACATTAAGCATCTGTTTAAAACCTGCTTCTTCCATCTTCGAAACATCTCCAAACTTCGCCCATCTCTAACTTTTTCTGATGCTGAGAAACTCGTCCATGCCTTTGTCTCCTCCAGGCTCGACTACTGCAACTCCCTGTTTATTGGAATCCCTGGCAAAAACCTTCAGAAGCTTCAATATATTCAAAACAGTGCAGCAAGGATTTTATTGAGAGCTCGTAAATTTGAACATATTACACCCATTCTCCATAACCTCCATTGGCTTCCTGTCACCTACAGAATTCAGTACAAAACTGCTCTCATTACACACCAATGCTTACACGGAACTTCACCTGACTATCTAAAGGACATTCTTGCACCATATTCATCCACCCGGTCTCTACGATCACAGAACAGTAATCTACTTCACATTCCACAAACCAAATTAAGGACCATGGGAGACCGGGCATTCTGTGTGGCTGCCCCCCGCCTATGGAACTCCCTCCCTGACTACCTGAGAGCTCCACAGTCACTGGTTGACTTTAAAAAGGCTTAAAGCTTTTTAAAGGGGACCACAGATGCAAAATTCACTTTTTAATGTTTTTTTTACTCAACTTTGGGTATTTACTTCATAAAAAAACAGTCCTTGTGCCAAAAAAATGCACCCAGTGGTTTATTTACTCTAAGTAGATTTATTTATTTTTGATAAATACACCAGGATTCACACTTCCTGCAGTTATTGACGTCACAGGCCGTAGCCAATCACCTCAAACCTGAGTCCAGCCCCTCACCTAGCAACCCCTGGTTAGGCTCAACCCACTTCTGTATTAAACACATGACTGTTGTTTTTCATGATTTCATCTCATCTTTTGTTTATATGTTCTTAATTTCATGTGTACAGCACTTTGTTGCAGCTGTGGTTTTTTTAAATGGCTTTATAAATAAAGTATAATTGTTATTTTTATATTTTAGTTCAATTTTTAGTGTATTTGCGATCGCTCCCAACGCGCAGCCGTCAAAAATTAAACGAGCGGACCCCCGGCGTAGGGACCAGCGGCAACGGGACCCTCTTCTGGCGGATGGAGCGGAGCTTCAACTGTACAGCCTCGCTGCAGCCTAGCAGCAGCGAGGACCTTCTCCTTACTGATTAATTTACGGGAGACACTTGGTGAACTTTGTTGTCTTGACTGGAACAGCGATAACTCCCAAAATCTCCGCGTGCAACGAGCGGAGCTGGCGAACACCGGAAGAGGAACAAGCTAACATTAGCATCGGATTCGGGTGGTCTCATGCTAAAAGGAGCAGCTAATTGCGGCGCGCTCAGACGGGTTTCGGTAAGTTATCTTAAGCTAGCACTAACAGTAAGTCAAATGAGTAATAAAAAAAGAGCTAATTTTAAAACAACAACACATTACAGATACTGGCTGTTACAGAGGGCGTTAACAGATCGTTGAAGGGCGTGGACTTCAAGAAACCGGTCGTTCAAAACGAAAGTTAAAAATGGCAGAATTAAAAAGGGTATAATTAATTATCTAAGAATTATTTTGTGTATTAAAATGAATTAATATTGTCAAGATAGCACACAGACATAACATAAAAATTTTAAATACCTATATGTGGTCTCCTTTAAGCAAGCCTATTCTGCCTCCACATGATTTTATTTTTGATCTTAGTTGATATTATCATTGTTTTTAATTGATTTTATTATTGATTTTTGTTGTTTTATCATTAATTTTACTTGATTTTATCACTTTTTTTTTATTTAATCATTGATTTTAGTTGCACTTTGTAGCACTTTGAGATTTTTGTTAATGAAAAGTGCGTTACAAATTAAATTCATTATTATTATTACCTAGATTTAGGGTTGGCTTGTTCTGCTACCTTACGCTTAGACTACTAGAGGAGAAATCGTCCACATTTATTTAAATGAATAGTTACAAGTGAATAGTTTTCATTTTCATTTGATACCATTTCTATCTTAACGTGATTCTCGACCTGCCATTGTGCATCTGTTCCTCCTTCCTGTCCTCTCAAACCCAGTCGGTCAAAGCAGATGACCGCTTGTCCTGAGCCTGGTTCTGCTGGAGGTTTCTTCCTCATGAGGAAGTTTTTCCTTTCCACTGTCACCTTCATGCTTGCTCAAGATGAAAGATCGGCAATGGGAGTTAAATTCTAAATAGTCTGCTCCTCAGATAAATAATGTTATTAACTTTTTATGTATGTTTCTGTTCAGTGCCCTGAGATAACCACTGGTCTAGATAAACAAAAACAACCATCCTCAGTTTATTTTATTTTTTAATTACCGATAAATTAGTCTGAATCTTCTGCAAATGTGTGCAGAATAGCTCCACATTTAAAATAGTTACAAATTCTTAAACATTAACTAAATTAAAACAAGACTAAAGAGGCTTTTAGCTGTTAGCACTAAGGATGGATTGCTATAAGAACAAGCAGCAACCCTGATAGTGAATGTTTTTAGTCTTTGAGAGGAGTGTTTTTCTGAACTGGAATTGAACAGCGAATATAAATAAACTAGAACTGTTGAAATTATCACGTTAATTATTTGCGTTATTTTATTTATTTTGACACAATAAATTAAAACAACAATTATTTTGAAAAGTACAGTTGCTGTACCCCACTTCCGGTTGCTCGGGAAAGCTAGCAATGGATAAAAAGGAAGAAACTGTATTAAATGGACATTTTCGTTTTAAGTTGTTACCAGATGGTGCTTTGGACAAAACCAAAGTAATTTGCGTATATTGCAAAGGTGTATTTAATTATCACAGAAGCAATTCATCTCTCACATGTCACCTGAGGGCGAAACACCCTGATGTGGCAGCGACGTCACATGGAGGAGGTCTCCGACAGACAACTCTGCAACAGTTTGGAGCGAGAGGTGGGCTACTGACTAAGGTAGCCACCAACAAAATAACAGACTATTGCTCGTTGGGTTGCTAAAAACTGTCGACCTATAAATATTGTTGAGGATGCAGGACTGAGGGATGTGATTCGGGAGGCGTCGGGGGACTCTGCTTATCAGCTACCTTCAAGGTCAACCGTAATGTCCAGAATAGAAACGTTATACAACAACCAGAGGGCGATTCAGCAAACTCTGTTAGAGCAAGCACCATACATCACACTCACATGCGATCACTGGACTTCTGCTAGCAATAACTGTGTTTCCATCCATTTTCATTTCGAATTTTGAGCTAATTTTTTTAATCTCGCAAATATGTAAATACAAATTAATGCGAAGCAGAAGTGTTTCCATCAACTGGCTTGAATCGCATCTACCGGGCCACGCACAGCGTCATTACGTCAGACGTCAGCGTCATTACGTCAGACGTCAGCGTTACGCATGTCTACAGTAAACAGGAAGTAGCGGTTGAAAACAGAACCCGACCACACATCTCGTCAAAATGGAGAGAATATTTCAGGTACGTGTTGCTATCGGGCAAGTTGTATTTATTCTGTCATGCCAACTAGTTTTAGCGATGTTACATGTTGTCCGGAGCGGAAACAGCTGATCAGTCACATGACGTGAATGTTCGCTACGGCAGAACTGAGTCGGCAAATCTGTTTCCATCTGTCGTTTTGCGCATCTGCTCATTTTCAAAGATCCCAAAAACCACCTCAAGCGAGCGTATAAACTTTTTGGCGAATTTGAGGAAGTAACTTCGCATTTTGCCGTTTCCATTAAGCTTTTCTGCTGCGATACTTCAAAATGCGCATCTAGAAACCTTGATGGAAACACGGCTTATGATAACTATTTGGGTGTCACGGAAGAAGTTGGAGGAGCCATTTGCTGGTGAAGATTCTCAGTCGTCCAGGACATGATAAAATCAAAAAAGGCGTTCAATACAAGATCAACTGGACTATTGAACGATTGTATTGAACGCCTTTTTTGATTTTACTTGAGCCATGCAGGTACGTTTTTATTTCTTTTTTTATTGTAGTTAAGTTGATATTAGTTAAAACCAGGCTTATTTAATAAACCTTAATGGTTTTGGTGCAAGACAATTAAGTTAAGTAAGAGTTACACTGCAAAGAACAGAGGGAGGTATTTCTTCTTGTCTGATGCAGTGCAGAGTGATGGATCCCTGAGAGCGGAGGAAACACCACCAGGCACAATGGAGGAGCCAGGGGGTGACCAATGGTGGCCTTGACCACAATAAATTAATCTTCGGCCACTCCAAGGGCCACCTCGATTATTTGAGGAAACTATACTTTTAAACAATTTTTAAAAAATTAATTAAAAAAAGCAGTTTCCTCAAATGCTTGGGGTGGTTGGTTTAAATACATATTTGGCAGCAGCCATCTTGGATCTTGGCATGGCAAGCCCATTTTTGATAGGAATCATTTTTACACCTAGATGTAGCCACACACAAAGATGGACTTCAGTACCTCACCTATTTTTCAAGTTGTCACGCTCACAACATGCATAGACTGATAAACCCAAATTCCTCCTTTTCGCTTTGCTACAAGGGACCAAGAAAAATAAACTAAAACCACCAACACCACCAACACATTTGTCACATACTCTAGTCTTGACTTCACATTTCTTGTGTTTTTTGTGACGACGGTGCATTTCATGGCTGATTTTTGTCTGTAACAAACAATTTAGTAAAACCTGCTTCAAGACAAGTTGGAAGGTGCGTCAAACATTCCCAGCCCTTATTCCTGCTTTTGATCATCATCCACCTTCTGTAATCACGGACACAAACACCTTCTAATCAGTGACATTGTTTTTTATTTTATTTCTTTTTCAACATATGTAAAATGTATAAATTAAATTAATATTAAATTGTTAACTGTACGGGGCAAATATTGACTATCAGATTAATTTGATGGTTATTAGTTTACTTAGTTTCACAAGACCAACATCAGTCGTTAATAAATCATCACTGAGCTCTATTTTTTTAATTTGATCTGGTTCAGTTAAACAAATAAAAACTGTAGGGAGAATTAAAATAAATTGTTTTGTAATCAATTAAAGGAAAAGACCCCCAGCCTGCAGCGTTCTGACTGACAGTGAGCTCCTGTCCAACAACACCAGGTCCAAAGTGAACAAAGACTGCTGACCTGGCACTATTCCATCAGTTGGCATGAGAGAGGAAACAGATCTGCACGCGTTCAGGGAGAAAACACAATCTATAGATTTAAAGCTCCACATTTTACTATGAAAAGCTGAAACAAACCTGGTCTTTTCTGTCTGTTCCACCTCGTGCAGGTTTATTAAAGTCACGTTTAGTGGAAATGTGTGCAGAATAGCTCTCTAAGGTTTCTGCTCTATGGTATGTGGGCATAAATAAATCATGAGCCCTGGCGTCAGAGCATCTGAGTGCACACGAGGCTTTGTGCTGTGTGTGAGTTTGTTGCAGCAACACAACCTGTGTGCCCTTCACATAGAGGAGAATAAAAGGGCAGGACAAATGGATCATGGTGTGCAGGTTGTAATACTTCTCCCAGCATGTGTCCCATCCCTCCAAACAGAGCTGCAGGACAACTGAACCTTTGAGTAAAAATGTGCACCCATCGACTCTCACTGAGAAAATACTACAGGAATATGGTAAACTTATCAGATTTGAGTAATCCAACACTAGATGCCTATACATAGTTCCCATGTGACGTAGCATTGTGGAATTTCCGGGTAGACCCTCATGCGTGGAGGCGGAACAAAGCTACGAGAGCAGCAGTTACAGCGCAGTCTACTGGCTGTGTATTTTTCACGTTGTTTTTTTTTTGTTTATTTCTAATTAATTGCAATGGTTACTTCGTGTTGGGTCAGTGGGTGTTCCAGTCGGGTAGACGTTTGGGCAGAGCGCAGGTTTCACTTAATCCCAAAAATAAGTTAACGTGAAGGATTTATCTCCATCGGAGGAGCTCACAGCAGCCCCTCCTCTCTCTGAGTCTGGCTCGGATCTGAAGACGTTGTGCTTTTGTCTGGTAAACAAAATATTCTACATAAATCATTTTGTGAAACAATGTCAGAACAATGTTAAAGTATCTGTGTGTTGGAGTTGTTTTTTTCTTTCTTTCATGATTTAGCACCGTCTACAGCTGTGGTTAGCTTAGCATGTCGCTAACGCGACATGCTAACTTCCACACGGTAACACTCACAACAAAGTGCTGGTTCTGGTCCGTGTTGAACCTGGACTGTTTGTTGGCTGTGTGTTATTTTAGTTAAGCCTTTATTTAGCTGGTTAGATATGATTGAGAGAGTTTACACATCATTTTGGATTTAAAGCTGTGAAGCTCCTCGTTGTGCACTCCTCGTAGTAATTAAATAATTAATGATATCAGAGTAACTTCATGGTGACAAGTTGTCCGCTTCGTCTGCCATGATTTCTTTCTCCAACTCATTTAACTCCGACCACTGCCATTTAGCTCGTGCCTTGGTCAAGCTAGTAATGTATTTAGCTCTGGTAGCTCGAGTCTGTTTGTCCGCCATTTCTGCCTTTACGAGTGGCGAAAAACCCGGTATTGCGCAATACTCGTCACGTGTGTGGGAACTATGTGTTCTCTGATGATTTCAGATCAACATGGCCCTTTACATCATGATGGTGGTTCCATCATAATCTTTGCTTTGTTGATAAAATAATCCAGAATAAAACATCCCATTATCTGTCTCCTTCAACTCATCCATCATCATTATGGTACCAAACCAAGGAACTAGATCAAGTCAATCCTTACAAAAACTTTTGACTATTTTTGTCTGCAACTCTTTCAGTTCTGCTGCATCAGGGGACTGGAACAGCTTGCACAACACCTTCAACTTAATAACTTTGGGTTTAAGTTCAAAATAGTGAAAAACATTAAAGAGATTATAGTCGACTACAGCTCTTAGTATTCATGTAGGCACCTTTGCAAATTTTTTATTTTGTTAACATACTTCATACATTTTATCCTTATATAGTTTTATTACGCATAGTTCTGTACGATGTATCAATGTACCCATTCCTTGACCAAGTCATGTTCGTAAATGAGAACTGCTTCTCAAACATTTCACCAGCTAAAATAAAGGATATACAGGTAGTCCTCGACTTACGACGGAGATCCGTTCCTACGCGCGTCATAACCCGAATTTCGACGCAAGTCGGAACATACATACAAACTGCACCATATACGTACAATATAAGTATTTTACCAAGCACTTAGCCTATCCTAACACAGTGCCTTACTGCATATGCCACTTTTTGCCTCTACAACAACATCAACTACTACCTCATACATATACTGTGTACATTGACTCATACGCTGCTTTGCCACTTTGCAAATGTCAATGCTAGAAACCTTTAGTTTATTTTGGTTATCAAAGTCAAAGTCAAAGTCAAAGTCAACTTTATTGTCAGATCTGCAATATGTACAGTGCAGGACATACACAGGACCGAAATTGCGTTTCTCTCAGTCCCTCGGTGCAACAGTAAACATCTAAACATTGAAACACTGAAACATATAATAATAGACATAAGCATAAAAATAGTAAAACTAACACTGTCCTGAGTTTTTTTCATAGTGGTATAAAAAAAGAGTATAAAAAGTATAACTAAAATAAACTAAAGGTTTCTAGCATTGACATTTGCAAAGTGGCAAAGCAGCGTATGAGTCAATGTACACAGTATATGTATGAGGTAGTAGTTGATGTTGTTGTAGAGGCAAAAAGTGGCATATGCAGTAAGGCACATTGGGCATCCCTAAATAAGACCGTTCAGAGCACACTGTATATGTATCAGCAGTGGTGTAGATATTAGAGTAGTGTAAATAAATGTAAACAGTAGTAATTACATGTAAGCAGTAGTAATAAAAGTAAACAGTATTAATAAATGTAAACAGAGAATGTAAACAGTATTATGATTATAGGCAGTGATGTAATACAGACATTAGTGCAAGTATGAGAAGTAGTGCAAACTGTATGAGCACATGACCGAGAGTTTAGTGAAAACCCGTTTGGTGACACAGAGTCTAGTGTTAAAAACTTTGTGTTGAGTGATAGTATGTGAGAAAGTTTTTTTTTATACTCTTTTTTTTTATACTAGTATGCAAAAACTCAGGACAATATTATGTTCATTAAATGTTTAATGTTTTAGTTTTAGA
>JBBPBX010114885.1:0-10278 GCA_038048925.1 Garcialebias charrua
TCTACCAACAAGACAACGTAGAGCTAGTGACTTACAAGTTTGTATTTCAAGGCAAACGTTATAAAAAAGGAGTTCCCCACCACCACCACCATCATACAAAAAAATGTGTCAGTCCCGCCTTAAAGAGAAACCTTTTTAAAACTCACAGCATACGTGTTACCTGTGCAGGTAATCTGGAGCAGGCAAATGAAGAACTGAGAGCAATTGTGAAAAAGATCTGGAAAAGAACCAGCATGAAGCTCTTGGATCAAGTAGTGCCCCCTGCTGGTGGTGTGTATATTGTTCAACTCTTGTGCAAAACAAAAATAAAATCTGGTATATTACTTTAACAGTGCCTAATTATATTTGTATATATTTTTTTCCAGATGATGAGGTAACAGTCGGAAAGTTTTACGCCACCTTCCTCATCCAGGAATATTTCCGCAAGTTTAAAAAGAGGAAAGAACAAGGACTGGTGGCCAAGGTGCCCCCCAAAACTGCCCTCTCTCTGCAGGTACATTTGACCGACACTTATTTTAGGCCAAGACAATCAGAAAACTATGTTTAAATAATTCCTTAGTGATATTTAGATGAGTTATTTTTGTGAATGAAGAATAAAATAAGCAACACTTGATGGTATGTGTGCAGGCGGGCCTGCGGACGTTGCATGACATCGGTCCAGAGATTAGGAGGGCGATCTCTGGAGACCTGAACGTGGAGGAGGAGCTGGACAAAGACCTGAAGGAGCCTGTGTCAGCAGTGTCCGAGGACGATATCTTCAGGGTAAAGGTTGGATACACACACCCCCACTCACTCTCCGGAGAGAAAAAGACATACGATCAGCGCCAGCTTGAAGCTTCATACACATGTAGACGCTTGCATGTGCTGAAAGTGTTGAAAACGCTTGAGAAAAATGCACGTCCTACCACATACTGTACAACCCCAATTCCAAAAAGTTTGGGATGTTTGTGAAATGTAAATTAGAAAATGCAATGTTTGGAAATCTCAAACTCATTCAGCATTGTTTCCTAATATTAAAATGAATAAACCATACCATTGTTCCCAAAAAATTAATTGATCGTTTTGAGTTTTAAGGCAGCAAAGAATCTTAAAAACAACAGTAGTGCCAATCTTTTTAAAGTCTTTCCAGGTTTCCATTGAAGAACAAAATTCAAAATGTTTATTATTTGCATACTAGAGAACCTCTGCCCATCTTTATACTTAGATATTTCTACAATGATTTATTTTATTTTATTTTACCTAGCCCTCTCACTGATCCGTTACCAAATAACCCAATTATTTACAAAATCCTCCTCTTGTTGTTTCTTATTCATACTTTAACATTTTTTAATGTACAATTTCAAATGCTAAATGTTTATTATGTTTACTATTCGCATCATGAATAAAATACGAAAAAAAATTAGCAAAACAACTTTTTTCTTCTTCATATTTTACACAACACTCAAACTTTTTCTGAACTGGGGTTGTTGCTTGACTGATTTATTTTATTGCACATGTTGAGTTTTAGAGTGAGGATTTGGACAAATTAAAACAACAAGCACAGGCATATTAAATAGGGCTGAACAATTTTGGAAAATAATCTAATTGCAATTTTTTTTCTATAAATTGCAATTGCGATTTAAAACGCAATTATTTTTTTAATATCTTCTCAAGGGTTTTTCAACAAACAGAAGCAATAAATCAATCTGTTTTATAATAAACAATGCCAGATTTATTTAAAGCAGAGATTACAATAAAGCAAACAAATCTGTCTTTTCTTTTCACCATTTCTATTTTTTCTTGTTTCAGAAACATAATAGTAAACATGTTAAGTGACTTCCTAACTACTGTCTAAACTTCATGACAGTTAATAAATAAATATAAAAAATTTCATATAAAAAATTACTATTTGAAGTTCAAACAGTTCGGTCAGTGATCTCGGTCGGCTGATACTTTGCTTACTTGTTGAAGTTGAAGCACTGGTTGTTGTCATTCTAGCCATGCAACCATTGTAAATGTCTTTGTGGTGTTGTTTTTTTTTTTAAGTGTTGATAAAGATATGTGTCACATGACCAGTCAAATTGCAGCCTTCGCGATTAGAAAATCTCATTTTATCATATTGCGATATTATTGCAAATGCAATTAATTGTTCAGCCCTAATATTAAACAATTGGGGGGGGAAATGTAGGTTTTAAACACATTACTACAGTTTTATCCGCATTTTCTCCAAGAAGGTGAGTTCAGCCTTTCATGCAGGGGTGTATTTATGAGTACACACCTAATTCTCAAGCTCCCCGGGCGCTTTCTATGGCTGCTCACTGCACTACCTGGGGGTGGTTGGGTTAAATGCAGAGATGAATTTCGTCTGTGTATGGGAAACATACACAGATGACAAAAAAGGACATTATTATTATTATTATCCTTAATCTTTTCATTTTCTCTATTTTGGTTGTTGAAGCATTTTTTTTTACATTAATGCAGTGAACAAAGTTAAATATTTATATTTTATGTACCAACTATGAGTTGCGCCTCACTTTTAATAGGATTTATTGCTAATATTTTGCTGCTGTGCAATGACTGAAGGCCTTTGCTTTGCACTTTCATGCTTCAGAAAACTTTTATAGCTGTAATTATGACCAAATACTATAAAAAGTGTTTTAATTTTAACTAGATTTGATCTATTTCTCACTGTGCAGCGTTCTGGTGGCCTGTTTGGCAATCATGTCAACTACTACAACCAGAGTGACGGCCGAGGGTCCTTCCCACAGTCCTTCACCACCCAGCGTCCCTTGCACATCAGCCAAAAGGGGTCCCCGTGCAAAGGCGAGAGCCCGTCTCATGAGAAACTAATGGACTCAACCACCTTCACCCCTTCCTCTTACTCCTCATCAGGCTCGAACGCCAACATTAACAATGCCAACAACACTGGCATGACAGGAGTGGTAACCCCGGGCGGCAGTCCATTCCCGAGCCCGTCTATAAGCACAGTGGACGGCCATAGCGGGCAGCCGCTCACCCCCATCCTGCTGCCAAAATCTGCATGGTGCTTCCCTCCAAAGAGGTGAGTGTCAAAATCAGTTCTTTTTTTTCTAACACGCGCTTGAGATTTATCTTTCAGAAAGTTGACACTTCCTTGTGGACATGAATATCTTCCCGGTTTCTTTCCATTTTTTTAACGGCCTGCTTTTTCTCCGTCTCCTGTTTTTTTGTTTTTGGTGGCAAACAGGATGTTTTATGACACCCTCATGCGGTATGTTACCAGGGGACAGAGAGAGAACGTGTGTGCGCTCTGTTAGTTCCTAAGTTGTGCAGACAAAGGTCTCATTATGCTATACAAGCCATAGCTGTCAAGGTGCAACAGGCACACTTACTGCTATGTCCATTATGCTTCAGTTGCAACAGCAAAATCCAGGCTTCATGCTGCAACTAAACACCCGCTTCAAAACCTTATCAACCATTAAAGCCCCACTGACATGATTTTTTTACTATTCATAAAATTGCTCAAAATATGTATATTTTATCATTTAAATTGTTCGTTTTTTGCAAACAAAATGATAAATCAAGAAAGTTAATTCTCAATAGTCCAGGTATCAAATCCGCTCATTCTCAATCAGTTCATCTGGACAGTTTCTTTTTAGCAGAAACGTTTCACCCTCACTCCAGAGGGCTTCCTCAGTCAGAGTAGTCCAAAGCACACTGAAGTTAACCCACCAAGTAAGCAACTTATGTGGACCAACCAGTTTGCTGTAGCCAAGATGGTTTCTGGGGGCGTGTCCCTCGTCGACTCCTCCCAGGCAGGCAGACATGTCCAAAGTGGTTCAAGACAAGAAAGTTAATTCTCAATAGTCCAGGTATCAAATCCGCTCATTCTCAATCAGTTCATCTGGACAGTTTCTTTTTAGCAGAAACGTTTCACCCTCACTCCAGAGGGCTTCCTCAGTCAGAGTAGTCCAAAGCACACGTGTGCTTTGGACTACTCTGACTGAGGAAGCCCTCTGGAGTGAGGGTGAAACGTTTCTGCTAAAAAGAAACTGTCCAGATGAACTGATTGAGAATGAGCGGAAAATGATAAATCACTTTAATTTTGCTTTAAAAGTGATTTTGAACTTCAAGCCGTGTTTAATCATGGGAAATCCAATTACACACGAACGCACCATCTGTGACGTAACACTGGGCAGAGGGCTCTGGTCTCTTTAATAGCGGACAATTTAAAACCCGACGAATTTATCAATCTATGTGAAGATTTGAGCTATTTGTCTTCATTTTGGGAAGCAGAAAATAGTTTGGGTGATGGAACAAGAAACAACAGGATCTAATTTAGGTCTGATGCTGTATCAGACTTACCTTCATGTGGAGCTGCTCACGCGCACTGTGACAAGCCCAGAGCTCTGCCCGGTGTTACGTCACAGATGGTGCGTTCGCGTGTAATCGGATTTCCCATGATTAAACACGGCTTGAAGTTCAAAATCACTTTTAACGCAAAATTAAAGTGATTTATCATTTTGTTTGCAAAAATGAACAAATTTAAATGATAAAAGATATATATTTTGAGCAATTTTATGAAAATTTTAAAAATCATGTCAGTGGGGCTTTAAATGGCCGTTATTAGTTATCATCCCCATATGTCGTGGTCAGACTGCCCTTCCTGTACCTCCTAGTAGGTTTAAAGGTACATTGGTAGCGTTGGTAGCGATGATAATAGGCTCCGTTTTTAGCTTTGTTAGCGCTCCTAATAGCTTCAGTGGTTAGGTTTAGAGTAAAGGGTCTTGGTTAGGTTTAGGCACAAGGGTAAGGGGGTTACGTTTAGGCTTGGTCCTCTGGGTCAGATGTAAGGTTAGGTTTAGGAAAAGGGTTATTAAGCTGAAAAAAGACACTTCCTGGTTTACCCCGGCGAGACGCTGCCTATTATCAGCAATAATAACGATAATAATGTACCTTTAAACCTACTAGGAGGTAGGTGGGACAGTTTCACAGCTATATACTGTATAGGGATGATAACAACTAATAACGGCCATTTCATGGACTGATAACATCCGAAGCTGCTCAACTAAAACATTAATGCCATAGATTATTTGTTTGGTGCATTGTGTCCATACTCCTCCCAGCATGGGCTGCTGCTCTTTTATTGCGGATTACGGCACATCTGGGTTAGGCTCAGTATCAGTTGTAGAAACATGTGTAAACATCTGGAAGCTCATATGAGTTAGGGTTTATTAAACATTCATCTAACCCAGCGTTCGCTTGGGGAGCCCTTAAAAATCAGATTAAAGAAACTGAAGTCTTTATTTTTGTGGAAATTTTACTGATTTTCTTCACCTGAGGCTTTTAGAAGTTTACATTTTGTTGGGAGAAATAATGTAGATGCAACAACCCCAGTGTTTTTTTAATAAAAGTTTCGGAGTAAACGATACGTTGCAAACCACGCAGATGATTCTTACTGACATTATTCAGAGTGTCGTAGATATAAAAATGACTCACATTCTTTGACTTGATCAACCTCCACTGTATGCCGAAGTACCAACAACTCCAAATCAGAAAACCTTGAAATGGTTTGCACGTCACTAAGGATCGTAGAAACTTAAATTAGTTGAGTTTTGTTTCTATAACGTCATTAAATTAGTTATTTTTCATCTACTCCTGAATTTCAGGGCTGGAACACTTTCCCAAACAGTTCCCAACCCTGGTCCTTGAGGAACACCATCCTGCATGTTTTAGTTGCTTCCCTGCTCCATCACACCTGATTCAGAGATTTAATTACTTCCTCACGTTCTGCAGAAGCCTGTCAATTGCCCATTAATTAAAACCAGGTGTGTTGGAGCAGAGAAACAACTAAAACATACAGGATGGTGTTCCTCAAGGACTAGGGTTGAGACTCCATGGTTTAGAAAAACTACTGCTGCTGTTGCAGCTACTACTATACTTATAATAGAAATAATCATGAATAAGTTAGCAAAATATCTCCTTTTCACCAACAAATGCGCCAACATTTTACAAAGACACTTTTGAGTGCATCCTATGGTAACTGGGGTGAGAAAAGCTGGGGTTCATTGGCATCTCATTCTCCTTTTTATCAGCGTGAGATACAAAATGAAAGCCCATATTGAGAGAACGTCTCACACGCCTCCCATCGTTGATTAATTTCCCATCATCAGAAAAAAAATCCCTTTTGGATCATGAAAAAACAGAACCTAAAACCATTTCTATCTACCAGTATTGGCATTAAGGTTGCTAAATTCCCAGTAACATTTAAAAAAGTTACAGGCCAAGCTGGACACTGGTGATCTTTGATCCCGTCTAACTAGTCTTGACCATCAAATGTAACTAGACACAGGACCAGAAGCCTGGAGTTGAAGCCATGATGGAGGAGCGCCCCCTGGTGGCTGGACACAGTACAATTCTTTAAGTCCAGCCCCTGAATGTGATATTTTCTTGAATAAAAAATACACCAGATAATTTATTGTTGACTAATGCAATTCATTCCTTGCTGTATGCTCAATTAATCCCTGCAGCACTCAATCCCAAAATACAACTTGGTCAAACGCATGAATTATTTTAGCTTCCAATTTGGCCACAAGAAGTTAATGGTGTCTGTCTACCTGACTTCATGTTGATTGACATAACCGGATGTAAATAATTATTGAACAAAAATACTTTAACAATCCTGTTGTGTTGCTCTCTTCAAGACTAGTTTGAAGAAGAATGAGACCAAAAGGCACAGGTTGGCAGGGTATGTCGCTAAAAGCACTTTTAAAAAAACTTTCTCATAAAATGAAGAGAAATTAAATAACTTGTGTTCATACAATTTACTGAATACAATCTATAACAATATAAAAGTCAAAGAATCGCTATGAATTTACGTTAATCTTGATATTTTCCCCCTGCGAATTAAACTTGTTTTTTGATATGGGATTTTATTAAGGAAACATTTGCTGCCGTGTGCTCCTTGTTTTTTAAATCACTCATCATATTCCAGGTTTCATCTTTAGAGCTTTTTTTATCATTTTGCTTTAACAAAACAGCAGTAAACTTGCTTCGCTGCAGGCTTCTTCATCTCCTCCAGTCATATCTTACATGCATAGCAAAGCCGCTCTTGGTTTCTTCCTATGAAGCTCCTTGCAGCTGCTTTTTTTTTCTGTTTTACATGTTTTGACTGTTTGTCTACATGTGCCTCCATCTGTGCTGTGTATTTATGTTAACTTTGTGCTTTTATTTGTGTGCTTGCTTGTTTGGTTGTTTGCCCATTTACTTGTAGCTCGGAGTCAAGTGACAGTCATCTACCAATCATCCAGCGAGGGGAGGGGTCCACAGAGGAGACGTACGATGAGAGCTATGGTGACGACAGGGAGTACCTGGAAGATGACCACTCACTTTCTTCTGACATGTACTGCTGAGAAACATCCACAGTTTAGTCTTCATCTTCAGTGTTTTGGCTCACAAGGTTGACCTCATCTCCTTGTTTGTGTGCACCCATTAGGTTGGTGTTTCATGATGAAGCATGCAAGCAGCTCGCTCCCATGGAGGAAGCAGAAGAAGTAGAGGAGCAAAGAAAAGGGCGAGGATGGCAGTCTCCACGAAGAGTCTTCCTCTGCCCAACAACTCTGGGTGAGAAGATTCACATGGATTTTTTTTGTCATTCAACCTTTTATTTATACAGGTCCGTCTCAGTGAGTCACGAGGCCTCATTTACAAGAGAGACCTGTTCTAGACAGACGACGATAAACAACGGTAAAAATTCTATTAAAATAAAAGTAGTGTTATAAAACAATAGATCAAGGTGCAGTAAAACAAGGTAAAATACCAGAAACAAGAACATATTTGCTTTGATGTTTCTGTTGACCTTATCAAATTTTTAAAACCCCCTAAATAAATTAAGGAGGGCAGCTTCAGTTCTTGTTGCAAGGTGTTCCAGGTTACAGTTCAGGCCGTACTGAGGGAACGCTGCGGGTAATGATGACCCGAGAGCACACGCTGTAACTGCACTGACGACGTGACATGTGGGAGGACCTATAAGATGGTAGCCGACCAAGGAGTGATTTATAGATGAAAATGAACCGGTGTGAGAGCCTACATGTAGATAATGATGACCAACTGACCAGTGAGTACAGGGTGCAGTGATGGGTACTGTAGCTACAACCAGTTGTGAATCTTAGCGCATCATGGTAGACAGCATCCAACATCTGCAAGGTGCTGACAGGGGCATTCATGTAAATAATGTCACCATAACCAATGGCCGGTAGGAAGGTACCAGTTACAAGGCGTTTTCTGGCGTTCAGTTACCGGTAAGCAAGATCCATTTCTGAAAAAGAAACCCAGTTTTACTTTCAGTTTCTTTATCAAGTTTTCAATTTGTGGTTTAAAAGATAGATGTGCATCAACCAAGATTCCTAAGTATTTGTAAGAATCTACAAACTCAGTAGGAACACCATGCATGGATGAGATGGGAGGAAGAGTTGCTGGCACTGATTTTCTGTTGAAAAACAACATCCCTTTGGTTTTGTCAGCATTTAGCACAAGTTTGAGGTGGAATAAGTTTGAATGATGTCAAATGCAGACTGTAGAAACTGGAAAAGCTTAGCAACTGTGTTAGCTCGGCAATAAACAACAGTGTCATCGGCATAGAGATGCAAGGATGCATCAGGAATGTTTTGATCTACATTATTTATATGGATTGTAAAAAGAGTGGGTCCTAAAACTTAGTATTGTGGCACACCATTGGTGACCGTTAGCTAGATGAAGTACCATTAATGTCAAACACATTGTCTCCGACCTGAGAGATAGTTTGAGAACCAGCCAACAGATGTGATCTGAGAAACCAATATCAGAGAAAGAAAATCTGTCCTGACATGGAAAAACACACTGATCGTATTTACATATCCATATTTGCACTTTTGTGTTGCGTGTATGCCAGGTCGGAGATCATCGTTCCATCTAGAGTGTCTCAGGAGACACTCAAGACCAGACATCTCCCAGAAGACAACCGTCCCCTTGCATCTTGTACATCAACAGGTGCTAATCAAGAAAATTTTCATTTTATGATTATTTTATGCTGATATTTTGGTGTAACCTCCTTTCCGCTCCTCTGTTCTCGTTTCTCCCAGGCTCTGGCCGTAGCAGGGTTGAGTCCTCTACTGAGGAGGAGTCACTCACCCACTCTCTTCAGCCGGCTGTGCTCCATACCTCCAGCCAGCTCCACAGGTACATAATCAAAATCAGCAAAAAAAAAAAAGTTTGGATAAGATTTTTCCACAAGGCTAAAATAAATCAGAAACACCAGAGCAAGAAAGTTTGAAGCACGCCATATTACAGCATTGCCGTAGTTTTTGTTGAGATATGTTTCTAATCCTGATTTCCCTTTACCAGCTCAATGTAGTGATGCCTCCTACCAGCGAGTTCCCTCTCTGAGGCTAGAGGGCGCCAACTCTCATGAAAAGCTCAACGCAAGCTTGCCTTCTGTCAACTGTGGGCCCTGGTGAGACTCGGTACATTTCTGCAGCAGCTACAGATAAGCAGCAATGTTTTTATTGAACAAATGCTTTGGCTACAGGTACAGCGACAGTAATGGGAACAGCCCAGTATCCAGCCCCAGCCCCCCGCCGAGCAAGTTGGTGTCCGGTCAAAGAGCGCAACGGCCGGTGTCGCTAACAGTGCCCTCCCTTGTGAGAAAAGACTCTGGCTCGCTCTCTCACGGCAGCGCAGGCAGTCTGGTGGAAGCGGTGAGTTTTAGTCTTGACATAGTGTTTGGATCACAGCCAGCCTCATACCATAACAAGAAAACCGTTCAAAATCTCTAACTCCTCTCTGCCTTTTTCCATATCTCCTTAAGGTTCTAATATCAGAAGGTTTGGGTCGTTTTGCCCAGGACCCGTCGTTCATCGAGGCAACCAAAGCCGAACTGGCTGACGCCTGTGACATGACCATTGAGGAGATGGAGCACGCGGCCAACAACATTCTCAACAGCAACACAACCACAAACGCCACATCCGGCACCTCGTCCAGCTCTCAGCACAGCCCCAATGGCAGCCTCCCCTTCCACAGAGCAGCAGCAGCAGCAACACACAGAGACCGAGCTGTCAGCTTAAGCCCCGGAGAAGGCGGGCCCGAGGCCGGAGGAAGCAGAGGCTACGTCCACGGGCCGTCCTCTATAGAGGAGCGGCAGGAGCTGCTTGCCGGCGGGAGAGGGCAAGAAGAGGAGGAGGAGGAGGCAGGAGGGAGGGAAGAGAGGCGTCGCATAGGTTTGGCTGTGATTGCAGGAGTGCTGCAGAACAACAGCGAGCTTTTAGAGGATGAGGATATGGAGTG
>JBBPBX010114886.1:0-10278 GCA_038048925.1 Garcialebias charrua
CAACATGAAACAGATCAGCAGCAACATGAAACAGATCAGCAGCAACATGAAACAGATCAGCAGCAACATGAAACAGATCAGCAGCAACATGAAACAGATCAGCAGCAACATGAAACAGATCAGCAGCAACATGAAACAGATCAGCAGCAACATGAAACAGATCAGCAGCAACATGAAACAGATCAGCAGCAACATGAAACAGATCAGCAGCAACATGAAACAGATCAGCAGCAACATGAAACAGATCAGCAGCAACATGAAACAGATCAGCAGCAACATGAAACAGATCAGCAGCAACATGAAACAGATCAGCAGCAACATGAAACAGATCAGCAGCAACATGAAACAGATCAGCAGCAACATGAAACAGATCAGCAGCAACATGAAACAGATCAGCAGCAACATGAAACAGATCAGCAGCAACATGAAACAGATCAGCAGCAACATGAAACAGATCAGCAGCAACATGAAACAGATCAGCAGCAACATGAAACAGATCAGCAGCAACATGAAACAGATCAGCAGCAACATGAAACAGATCAGCAGCAACATGAAACAGATCAGCAGCAACATGAAACAGATCAGCAGCAACATGAAACAGATCAGCAGCAACATGAAACAGATCAGCAGCAACATGAAACAGATCAGCAGCAACATGAAACAGATCAGCAGCAACATGAAACAGATCAGCAGCAACATGAAACAGATCAGCAGCAACATGAAACAGATCAGCAGCAACATGAAACAGATCAGCAGCAACATGAAACAGATCAGCAGCAACATGAAACAGATCAGCAGCAACATGAAACAGATCAGCAGCAACATGAAACAGATCAGCAGCAACATGAAACAGATCAGCAGCAACATGAAACAGATCAGCAGCAACATGAAACAGATCAGCAGCAACATGAAACAGATCAGCAGCAACATGAAACAGATCAGCAGCAACATGAAACAGATCAGCAGCAACATGAAACAGATCAGCAGCAACATGAAACAGATCAGCAGCAACATGAAACAGATCAGCAGCAACATGAAACAGATCAGCAGCAACATGAAACAGATCAGCAGCAACATGAAACAGATCAGCAGCAACATGAAACAGATCAGCAGCAACATGAAACAGATCAGCAGCAACATGAAACAGATCAGCAGCAACATGAAACAGATCAGCAGCAACATGAAACAGATCAGCAGCAACATGAAACAGATCAGCAGCAACATGAAACAGATCAGCAGCAACATGAAACAGATCAGCAGCAACATGAAACAGATCAGCAGCAACATGAAACAGATCAGCAGCAACATGAAACAGATCAGCAGCAACATGAAACAGATCAGCAGCAACATGAAACAGATCAGCAGCAACATGAAACAGATCAGCAGCAACATGAAACAGATCAGCAGCAACATGAAACAGATCAGCAGCAACATGAAACAGATCAGCAGCAACATGAAACAGATCAGCAGCAACATGAAACAGATCAGCAGCAACATGAAACAGATCAGCAGCAACATGAAACAGATCAGCAGCAACATGAAACAGATCAGCAGCAACATGAAACAGATCAGCAGCAACATGAAACAGATCAGCAGCAACATGAAACAGATCAGCAGCAACATGAAACAGATCAGCAGCAACATGAAACAGATCAGCAGCAACATGAAACAGATCAGCAGCAACATGAAACAGATCAGCAGCAACATGAAACAGATCAGCAGCAACATGAAACAGATCAGCAGCAACATGAAACAGATCAGCAGCAACATGAAACAGATCAGCAGCAACATGAAACAGATCAGCAGCAACATGAAACAGATCAGCAGCAACATGAAACAGATCAGCAGCAACATGAAACAGATCAGCAGCAACATGAAACAGATCAGCAGCAACATGAAACAGATCAGCAGCAACATGAAACAGATCAGCAGCAACATGAAACAGATCAGCAGCAACATGAAACAGATCAGCAGCAACATGAAACAGATCAGCAGCAACATGAAACAGATCAGCAGCAACATGAAACAGATCAGCAGCAACATGAAACAGATCAGCAGCAACATGAAACAGATCAGCAGCAACATGAAACAGATCAGCAGCAACATGAAACAGATCAGCAGCAACATGAAACAGATCAGCAGCAACATGAAACAGATCAGCAGCAACATGAAACAGATCAGCAGCAACATGAAACAGATCAGCAGCAACATGAAACAGATCAGCAGCAACATGAAACAGATCAGCAGCAACATGAAACAGATCAGCAGCAACATGAAACAGATCAGCAGCAACATGAAACAGATCAGCAGCAACATGAAACAGATCAGCAGCAACATGAAACAGATCAGCAGCAACATGAAACAGATCAGCAGCAACATGAAACAGATCAGCAGCAACATGAAACAGATCAGCAGCAACATGAAACAGATCAGCAGCAACATGAAACAGATCAGCAGCAACATGAAACAGATCAGCAGCAACATGAAACAGATCAGCAGCAACATGAAACAGATCAGCAGCAACATGAAACAGATCAGCAGCAACATGAAACAGATCAGCAGCAACATGAAACAGATCAGCAGCAACATGAAACAGATCAGCAGCAACATGAAACAGATCAGCAGCAACATGAAACAGATCAGCAGCAACATGAAACAGATCAGCAGCAACATGAAACAGATCAGCAGCAACATGAAACAGATCAGCAGCAACATGAAACAGATCAGCAGCAACATGAAACAGATCAGCAGCAACATGAAACAGATCAGCAGCAACATGAAACAGATCAGCAGCAACATGAAACAGATCAGCAGCAACATGAAACAGATCAGCAGCAACATGAAACAGATCAGCAGCAACATGAAACAGATCAGCAGCAACATGAAACAGATCAGCAGCAACATGAAACAGATCAGCAGCAACATGAAACAGATCAGCAGCAACATGAAACAGATCAGCAGCAACATGAAACAGATCAGCAGCAACATGAAACAGATCAGCAGCAACATGAAACAGATCAGCAGCAACATGAAACAGATCAGCAGCAACATGAAACAGATCAGCAGCAACATGAAACAGATCAGCAGCAACATGAAACAGATCAGCAGCAACATGAAACAGATCAGCAGCAACATGAAACAGATCAGCAGCAACATGAAACAGATCAGCAGCAACATGAAACAGATCAGCAGCAACATGAAACAGATCAGCAGCAACATGAAACAGATCAGCAGCAACATGAAACAGATCAGCAGCAACATGAAACAGATCAGCAGCAACATGAAACAGATCAGCAGCAACATGAAACAGATCAGCAGCAACATGAAACAGATCAGCAGCAACATGAAACAGATCAGCAGCAACATGAAACAGATCAGCAGCAACATGAAACAGATCAGCAGCAACATGAAACAGATCAGCAGCAACATGAAACAGATCAGCAGCAACATGAAACAGATCAGCAGCAACATGAAACAGATCAGCAGCAACATGAAACAGATCAGCAGCAACATGAAACAGATCAGCAGCAACATGAAACAGATCAGCAGCAACATGAAACAGATCAGCAGCAACATGAAACAGATCAGCAGCAACATGATGTGATATTTCACAGTGATTATTCTGGTTATTTATTCATGAGTCTAACAGCCTCAGGGTAGAAGCTGTTCCTCAGTCTAGTGGTTCTACACTTAATGCTCCTCAACCTCCGTCCTGAGGGGAGTGGGGCAAAGAGTGAGTGTGCTGGGTGAGTGGGGTCCTTTATGATGCAGGTGTCTCTCTTCCTGCATCTGGAGGTGTACATGTCTGTGATGGTGGGGAGACTGACTCCAACAGACTTCTGTGCAGCTAAAGGTGTCTGTTAGCAAAATATTCTCTAAGTGCTAACAGATCACACAAGATGTCAGAGTTAAAGGTGTCTGTTAGCAAAATATCTCCTGAACTACTACACATCTACAACTGATGGACTTTCAGAGTTGATCCAGAACTGTAGGAGAGTTTCTGCTGCAGCATCACCACAAACAGCTCCTAGCAACAGAGGAGTCACATGAACACCACCAGAGCTGCAGCGTGCCGCAGTGCGCGCACTGAAACGAGACAGTTCTGCTCTGCTCGTCTCTCTGTGCAACTGGAAACTGTTTGAACAACCAGTTTGGGTTTTGTACTAAATAATTTTGCTCCAAACTGTCAACTGTTTGTCTGTGTACATTAAAAAAAAAAACACGATTTCTTACGTCTTTGCTTTCCAAGGCTCTGCCACCTCCACCGCCACCGCCGCCTCCACCCTGCGACCCACCTCCACTGCCCAAGCCGGGCCAGCACGCCGCAGACGCCAACCACATGAGCGTGAAGAGGCTGCGCTGGGAGCAGGTGGAGAACTCTGAGGGAACCATCTGGGGTCAGGTGAGCACCGACCTCTTGTTCTCCACGGTGTTCCTCTGCAGGACGGTGTGTTTAGATGAACACTCTCTCAAAAAACCCTGTGAATCCTCCCACTGTCAGCAGGTTTTCTCACTCCCACTCTCTTTGTCCAGCGTTCGTTAAAAAAAAAAGAAGAAGAAGCTCTTTATGTGTCTATGATGAGTCAACCATGAAAGGAACAGTCAGATTGGCTCATTTATTTAAATGTTTACTTTTTTAAAATTTGTCTCGACCGACAAGTCCACCAGACGTGGATCCAACCTGATGATGTGGCAAAAATGTCCACGTCACAACTTGACTTCCAGAGAGTCGAACATTTTTTTTCCGTTTCTGGTTTTAGCTCGGAGAGGACTCTGAGTACGACAAGCTCAGCGACATGGTGAAGTACATGGACCTGGACCTGCACTTTGGGACTCAGCGCAGACCCAGTAAGCTGTTTCCTCACGTTAAGGAGCCGTTGCCATGTTTCACCGTGTCTTGTTGTTTCGGCTTGTTGACTTCACCTGTTTGTTTGTACCTTCACAGTTGTGATGTTATCCATGTTGGAGCTGCTTCATTTTCCTGCACCACAAACTCACTCTCTCCATAAGGCACCACCACTATCCCCTCGTTATCTAAACGTTCAGATTCAGTAGATTGAGTCTCTGACAGCTGATCAGTTCATCGCTTCATATTCTAGTCACTTCTGTTTAGATCCCTCCGGTGCCTGGAGACCAAGTCCTCACACACCTCTTCTTAAAATATTCAGTTTCTCCTCCAGAGCCAGCCTTCCAGCCGGAGAACTTTAAGAAGAAAGACGTGGTGGAGATCCTGTCCCATAAGAAAGCCTACAATGCTTGTAAGTAACACACGACGTCACTAAACCTGTCCTGAAGACCAGGGCTACGTGTTCCCTTTGTTCTGAGGCCGCAACGGTTGAGATGCAAATAATTAAAAAGTTTCAAACATTTCAAAAGATCTATGGCGGTCGTCAACATCAGAATGGTTTCTGCAATTCATCCCACCAGTTTTTATTTGTTTTTTGTGGGTGAAATAATGTCCTGGCACTAACATCTGATTGCATTCAGAAAGCATCAAATACAGGTGTGAATACAAAACGAAATGGTCTAGACCAGGGGTCTGCAAGCTGCGGCTCTGGGGCCACATGTGGCTCTTTGGTGCCTCTGCAGCGGCTCTTTCAGGCTTTGAGCAAAACTAACATAGAAGTGATAGAACTGAATGTTATTAAAGTTATTGCCAACAATGAAAATGGCTAGTTTGAGCAGATTTCCTGTCATTTTCAAAAATGTGAAGCATATTAAAAATACATGTGAAACATGTGAACTACATCATGCTAGTAGTTTGTTAGCCACTTAAAGATGACTTCCTGTGTCGGCGTCTTTCTCTCAAAATCACCAGAACGTTTTGGAATATGTTTAAGACAAGCTGCTGAGAAGGAATATTTATTGACTTGAAGAAGAAAAAACACACACGAAAAACAAAAAAAAGACAAAGTCAAAGTAAACAAAAGTATTTATTTTTCTTTAAAAATGTAACTGGATATCCAATAAACTGGCCTAATTTCATTTCATTCATTTTTTTCATTTATTTATTTATTCATTTTATAAAAATAAATACATGACAAACACATGTATCTTGTAAAAAAAAAAAATGAAAGGCAGCAGAAAGAAGAAAAAATCTTATTATATCTGCCCCTTTTAAAAACAATCAATTCAAACAAGAAGTATCTATAAGTAACAAAACAATATGAACAACTCATCTCAATTTACCAATTCCAACACATTACACATTAATACTGTACTGTCTTTAATTTATGCTTTAAGTATGAAACTTAATTCTTCAAAAGTTAAGAGAACTCGCATAAACCTGCAGAGTTCAGTGTTTTAATGTTTGTAAAATTGTTAAAAATTATATATTTTATCTTTCTTTACATGAACCTGGTCTTTTCTTTTGTATTAAAATGCTAAAATATAGATAAATGTTAATAATAGTTAAGACATTTTTCGTTTTATAATATCACCCCCACTGGATGGAAATGCCATCTCTAGCAAACCTGTAGTGGTCCACGGGCCGCCAGAGGACAGTACACATCTGTAGCAGGTTGTCCAGACTCATATTTAGTAAGTAAAGTGGCAGACATGGCTCTTTTCACTGCAAAGGTTGCAGACCCCTGGTCTAGACCACCTCTAAGGGTGGCCTAGACCCTTTGTCCAATACATTTTATAGTTTTCTGAGTGTAATTCAGCCTGAGGCCTACTGCAGGACCACGTACGGAACAGACGTGACGCCACAGAAGCATCAGAGTTGTGACCTTACATGTCTCAGGTTCAGAAGAAAGTTTGCTCAGAGATTAACAGTCATCCTTGGGATTATTGTCAAGATGAAGCCTTTTTCTTTGTTTTTCTGCTGAGTTTAAAGTGTTGCTCAGAATCCCTCTCGTTTTAAACGCCAGATGTTCTGTGGCGAGTTCCTCTTCAGTTTGAAGCCTGCTCCAGTTGGTTTTGGACCCACGGGGGTCACGACGACCTGATGATCATGTTATGTTGCATATTTGCTGTTGTTGCTCACTCACAGAAAAGCCCTTCAAAAGTTTTAAATGTACATAATTTGTATATTCTAACAACCATTTGCTGGAAATATTTGCTGGGGGTCCGAGATGGTGTAGAGGCAGGGCAGCCGGCTCAGGACCGGAAGGTCTCTGGTTCGATCCCCGGTCACTGCATACCTTGTTGTGTCCCTGGGCAAGACACTTAACCCCGAGTTGCTCCCGGTAGGACTGGATGGCACCTTGCATGGCAGTCTACCGCTACCGGTGTATGAATGTGTGTATGAATGGGTGGATGGCTGGTACTGTGAAGCGCTTTGGGGCCCCTCAAAGGGGGCTGGAAAGCGCTATATAAGTAAGCTCCATTTACCAATATTTTCTCCCTTTTCTGTGAATAATGAACAGCTCTGAAGATGTTTTGCTAACACAGTTAATGAAAGACTAAATCAGGTTTGTAATCCCAGTTGTATTTACATTCACTGCTTTAATGAAAAGAGTTAAAGGTCACTGACATCATCTTACAAATTTGCATGAAATGATAGAAGATATATATATTTTATCATTCCACTGTGTTTGTTTTTGCAAACAAAATGATAAATTAATGAAAATTCCTTTCAAACTGAATGTAAAAATAAAAACCGCTTTTCTCTCTGAAAAATTCGACTACAAGCGAATGCAACATTTGTGACGTAGGAAGGAGAACGTAACGCCCCATATAAATATACATGGCGAACAAGAACTAAAACAACACAATTATCAATCTAAGTTAAGATTTGAGCTATTTGTCTTTAGTTTTGGAAGCAGGAAGTTAGATGAGCAGAAACAGCAGGTTCTAATTTAGTTTCTGCACCTCTTTTTTTATTTTACTCTTACCTGTTCAGGAAGCAGGGAGCTCAGTCCGAGGGGAGGCAGCTTTATTTATTCCATTTTTGACGAAGGTCTTACCGTACATCTTTAGGGAAAGTGAAAAGGCTCACTTGTTCACTGATGATATTAGAACACCCAAATGCGACACACCGAACCGGCATTTTTTAAGTTTTACACAAAAAATGGCGATCTGGCAGAGAATACGTTATGTGTTAATGGCAGACGAAGACTGAAGGTCCTACTTCCTACATCACAAATGTTGCATTCGCTTGTAGTCGGATTTTTCAGAGAGAAAAGCTGTTTTTAATTTTAGACTCAGTTTGGAAGGAATTTTCATTATTTTATCATTTTGTTTGCAAAAACGAACATAGTTGAATGATAAAATATATATATCTTCTATCATTTCATGCAAATTTGTAAGATTATGTCAGTGGACCTTTAAAGTCACATCAGCGGGCGCCACAGAAATGTTCAGAAGTTTAAAGGTCCACTGACATGATTTTTTTACTATTCATAAAATTGCTCAAAATATATATATTTTATCATTTAAATATGTTCGTTTTTGCAAACAAAATGATAAATCACTTTAATTTTGCTTTAAAAGTGATTTTGAACTTCAAGCCGTGTTTAATCATGGGAAATCCGATTACACACGAACGCACCATCTGTGACGTAGTGAGAGGCAGAGGGCTCTGGTCTCTTTAATAGCGGACAATTTAAAACATGAATTTATCAATCTATGTGAAGATTTGAGCTATTTGTCTTCATTTTGGGAAGCAGAAAATAGTTTGGGTGATGGAACANACCTTTTAAAGTCACATCAGCGGGCGCCACAGAAATGTTTCAGAAGTTTAAATACGAGCCATAAAAGTTTGTCAGCAGAGCGGGAACACTGCGTTCTTCTTTATTCAGCTCAAAAATTGAGCTAAAATCCTCCTCTTCCTCGTCCTCCTCTTCCTCGTCCTCCCTGCAGCCATCCTCATCGCCCACCTGAAGCTGTCCCCGGCCGAGCTGCGGCAGGTCCTGATGACCCTGAGCACCGACCGGCTGGAGCCGGCGCACATCAAGCAGCTGCTGCTGTACGCCCCCGACGAGGAGGAGGTCAAACAGTACCAGCACTTCGATCTGGACCCCGCCAAGCTGAGCGAGCCCGACCAGTTCATCTTCCAGGTGTTCAAACGAGAGGAGGAACAAAACAAAACAAAAAAACACTTCAATTGACCAACGTTGTACAAACTGTCTCCTGTGCTTCAGATGCTGACGGTGCCCGAGTATAAGACCCGCCTGCGGAGCCTCCTCTTCAAGACGACGCTGCAGGAGAGGACGGAGGAGATGAAGGTGGCGTTCGATTACATCTACAAGGCGTCGGTGGAGCTGAGGAGCGGCAAGAAGCTGGCCAAGATCCTGGAGGTGAGGTGCAGAGCGCGAGGCCGCCTGTTTGTGTTCCATGTGTTGATGACGAGATGTTTCTTCTGACCCACAGTTTGTTCTTGCCATGGGTAACTATCTGAACAACGGGCAGCCGAAGAGCCACAGGACCACCGGCTTCAAGATCAACTTCCTCACCGAGGTACAGCGTCTACGGACTGAGCTTTGTCCACGTTTTACTTTCAGCTTGAATGTTGATCTTTTCTGACGTCTCCCAGCTGAGCACAACAAAAACAGTGGATGGAAAGTCCACCTTTCTCCACATCCTGGCCAAGTCGTTGTGCCAACACTTCCCCGAGCTGCTGAACTTCCCCAGAGAGCTTCTGACGGTGCAGCTCGCCGCTAAAGGTAGGATTCACTAAAACGCCTTCAACCTCTTAATCTACCTTCATAATCACCAAGATGAAAGATGGTAACGCGCCAGTGTTTCCATGGTAACGTGTACAGTGAACCAGAGGGCCATCACAGCCGAGCTGAGCGACCTGCACGCCACCATCCAGGACATCAGGACGGCCTGTCAGAAGATCCCCGCCACTCCCGAGGACCGCTTTGCCTCCGTCATGAGCGTACGTCAAAAACACGCACGCGCAATATAAAAAAGATCTCTTCGTTGTGAGGTTCAAGACTTCTTACTGCGAGAAATTGAAAGAAAAGTTGACAGTTTTGGTTTACTGCTCGGTGCGGATGTGTCATGGTCTGCGGTTAGCTTGAACCCAGATTTTGAAGGAAAACGGCATCACATCAGGGAAGCTAACGCTAACTCAACGGTGATTGAGCATGAACTTTGTTGGGTTTATTGTAGCATGGTTTATGCAGTATTGAACTTGATGCACAAAACTGTATATACTACAGAAAAATGTAAACATTAAACCCACCGTTGAGTTAGCGTTAGCTTCCATGACCGCCTCAGCGATGCTGTTCTCCCTCAAATTCAGCACAACAAGCGTAACGTCACACCCACTTCAACATTTTTGTGACTTAACTTTTTTCTCTTTACATATATATTTATGTGTGTACA
>JBBPBX010114887.1:0-10278 GCA_038048925.1 Garcialebias charrua
GTCTCATGCCGTTAAATGTGTGTGCGTCGCTCCGTTAACGGTATAGCCGCGACCTACGTCAGAAATGTGGACCTACGACAGGCACGTGTTTTTGGTCTGCGAGATACGGCAGAATCGACCTAAGTCACACTCGTAGGTCCGGATCCCTGACGTAACTCGAGGATTCCCTGTATAGCCCCCCCCTGGTGAAAATGTCACGAGCCGCCACTGACTGGTGCTAAAATGATAAAAACAAACCGCGCGTCGTGTCAGCTTCTGTCCCCTGGCTGCTCTGAACAGCAGGTAGAGGATCAAATGCCCCCACCCGCCCCCCACCCCACTGAGCAGCCGCGCTGCGGGCTGGTCTCCCCTCGCTCTGAAAACTGTCTCTACAAACACGCGCGGCTCTCCACGACCAAGAGGAAACCACAGTGAAGTTATTTTCAAGTTGGAAGTTGGATATTCGAGCTCCGTGTCTTCAGCGGTGCGTTGCTCTCGTCAGTCCACTTCATGGAGTCTGATTTCGGGCAGCCGCGCTGAGTCTGCCCCTATTCAGAGACGTCATGGTTCACATGCCTCTTTTCCACCGCGCTCGGCTCGGGTTGGATCGGCTCAGTTCGGGTCGGGTCACATCTATGTTCTGTTTCCACAGCTTTTTTGTACCCCTTCTGTGGGCGGGGTCCAGAATCCTACTCGTCTTACCACATGGTGGCAGTAGTGTTCCCTCAAGCTATTTACTACAGTACTAGCCACCACTAGAAGAAGAACACAATAAAGGCTTTGACAGAATGTTGTGAAAGAGATGTCATGCTATAATGAGTACCTCATGAGCTGTAATCTTTAAACCCAATTCATAATCCTACCTTGTTGCCTTCTTTAAACCCATGTATTTTCCAATTTAGTATTTTTACAATAAAGATGTATTAAAGCATATTTTATTATTTAGTTATGCACAAGGTGCTTGATAAAGTTGCAAAACCATATTTGTCTGAGCTGCTTCAACCTTCCTGCCCTCCCCGTTCTCAGATCAGCTGAGCAGTTGCTGCTGACAGTCCTCAAAACTTTTTAAATCTTATTTAAAAACACACATTTATTCCTTGGCTTTTAACACGTGATCTTATCTTTTATGGCATGTTAACACACCTGCAGTAAGACTGGTATATGTATTTATTTTTGTATGCTTTTTATAGTTTTTAATTAACTTGTCTTTTATGTTATTGTACAGCACTTTGGTTGACCCTGTGGTTTTTAAAATGTGCTTTATAAATAAAGTTGATTTAAAACATCACACTGTGATCTTTGAAACTGCCAGAGTTTCCCTGGTAAAGTTGCTGCTGGGTGGTAGATGGTAGATGGATGGTCTGTGAATTCTTTAACTTTAAACTGTCCAAAGGACTTTGGCCACTTTTAATTTTTGACTTTTTTTGTATGACTTCATCCTAGAACCAAATAATTTATAACGTAATAACAGTTGAGCAGATTCTAATAATCTTTATCTTATGATTCTTTAAAGGTCAAATGCAAATGGAAAGTTCTCTTAACTTCCAGTATGGATTTAAACACAATACACACTTCACATTATAAAATAAGTTTAGGAAATTGAATGTTCGAGGACACCACTTAAGAAAATATAACGTTTAATAGGAAAAGTTTGAAGTGACAAACAGAAGTAACAAATTTCCATCTGGTGTCTCACGTCTTCCTCCAGAAGATGACACAGGTTGTTGAATTCTGGTGATTTTCTTCTGTTGACTGTAAAAGAAAAATGTGATTAATTTAGTCCAGAAACTGTTTTTTTTTTTTAAACAACACAGTGTGATCACAACATGTTCATATACTAAATGTATCCTGTTGGAGTTATTTGAAATAAAATTCAATGTGTTATAGACATAAATGTGTCAAGCTACCTCCATTAATTTTCTCCCTTGTACTTTGTATCACATATTATCAATTCTATCAAAAACCACATAGCTGATATTTTTCAAAAAAATATAGTGTGATCACAACATGTTCATATACTAAATGTATCCTGTTGGAGTTATTTGAAATAAAATTCAATGTGTTATAGACATAAATGTGTCAAGCTACCTCCATTAATTTTCTCCCTTGTACTTTGTATCACATATTATCAATTATATCAAAAACCACATAGCTGATATTTTTCAAAAAAATATAGTGTGATCACAACATGTTCATATACTAAATGTATCCTGTTGGAGTTATTTGAAATAAAATTCAATGTGTTATAGACATAAATGTGTCAAGCTACCTCCATTAATTTTCTCCCTTGTACTTTGTATCACATATTATCAATTATATCAAAAACCACATAGCTGATATTTTTCAAAAAAATATAGTGTGATCACAACATGTTCATATACTAAATGTATCCTGTTGGAGTTATTTGAAATAAAATTCAATGTGTTATAGACATAAATGTGTCAAGCTACCTCCATTAATTTTCTCCCTTGTACTTTGTATCACATATTATCAATTATATCAAAAACCACATAGCTGATATTTTTCAAAAAAATATAGTGTGATCACAACATGTTCATATACTAAATGTATCCTGTTGGAGTTATTTGAAATAAAATTCGAATTTTTATAATTTATTTTCGTTGTGCAAGCACAGGTTTGGAAGAAGTCAAAGCGAAACTACTTTAAATGCAGCAGATTTGACCACTACGTGACAATATTAAAGCGTGGTTGAGCTCAGGAACCCTCGTACTATAAAGTCAGCTATGAAATATATTTTATATCTGTTCATTGAGCTACATTTTAAAGACATAAAGCCGCCCGCGCGTTGCTCGTGGCGAACCTACTTTTTAAAATCCTGCAGTTTTGAGCAGTACGTGATTTTATTAAGGACACGTTCAGCTGAAGACCCATCTTTGCTATAAATTTAAAGAGCGACTAAACCCAAATTTATGTTTTTTTAGCTGATAAACTCCCTAGAATGTGTATAAAAAGTTTCAGAGCACTATTTCTGTGTAAATTTTCATGTATTTGTGCGTATTAGTTAAAATCGGCAATATTTGGTCTAAAAACGTGTTCACGGTAGCCCTATGGGTTGAACAGAAGTTATTGCACGTTAATTTTACTATTAGCTCAAATGCTCTGTTGTGACATGTCTGCTCCGTTGTGACGTCACATCGTCTCCTGCCTTAATATAAAAGTGGAGCCACTCCCCCGAGAAGGTCACTCCCCCTCCAGAGTTCAGGGGTTGGATTATAGCGATTAGCAACAAACTGATGTTCACCCACCCTTACACCATCAGGGTACAATCCGTTTGGAGGTGAGTACCATTTTACACCTTTCATTCCATAATTTATCTTTTGAGCATATGACGTGTTTCTTCATGTGCTGTGTTTGTGACCTGCAGCCTTGCTTCGGTGTGGCCCCACAAGGTCGTGGCGTTTTTATCTGTTGCTGATCAACGTTAGTTTGTGGTTGTGTTTAAATGCTCAAAATCTAGTGTTTCTTATGAACACCGCAGAGTGTGTGAACTCTTATGAACTCTGATAAAGAAGACCGTGACATAAAAAAACAATGGAGACTAGCTGGCGCTAATTTTAGCTGTTGTACTAGTTACGATGTTTTAGACACGGTGTACTTTTGCTGCAAATAATAATGTTGTGCATCAAAGGTATTTATAAAATAATGTGTACTTGTGAATGAGTATCATGGGCAGCAGTATTTATTTTGCACTGGGTCATCTGTTTAACAGATCAACAAAGTGAAAACAAGTACAGTATGCTTGTTTGTAAGGTGATTAAAATGTGTTGTTCTTTTTTTATTTCCATGAGGCGTTCCACATCCAATCTGAGCCGTGCTGCTTCACAGACATCAAGCATCAAGGAGACGTGTAGACATGTCACTTTGGAGGTGACATATATGAGAGCTGATTCACCAGGTACATGTATTCATGTTTTATTTATTACTTTTGTACCCTACCCTCTGTCTGCAGGTATTAATATTATTAATTATGTTTTTATTATTTTATTTATTACTTTTATTATGGCGGACGTTTTTTTTTAAAAAGTTTATGCAACATTAATTCTTGTTTATTTGTTCATTGCTACCTGTCCCAACATTTTGGGGATTTGTTGACACTGTGAAATTTTGAATCAACATCTTTCTCCATTAAAATGTTACATTTACTCAGATTAAACTTTTGATCTTTTCTCTTTTCAGGACTGCAAATATCCAGGGTCGGGATGGAGTGAGGGAAGTCGACCGCTGCATCGTGTCCCAGATTTGTCCTCATGCATGAGGGAAAAAATAAATAAACAAATTGATTACAAAAACTAGTTGTCTATGATTCATTTTATTAACAGTAAGTTACTTCAAAACAACAAAAGGTTCTGAAAACACATGGGACACCACCCCAGCTCCTCTGTTTGGACGCAGTGGACAGCAGAACGAGGAGTCCCAACCACCTTCAGGATGCCCCACCTTCCAGCCAGAAACGAACACCAGGGTCTCAGCTTTTTCAACATTGTCGTGGATGCAGGTCTCAGGAGATGAAGCTCTGGCCGAGACTGCATCATCTTCTTGGGTTAAAGTAATCCTGGCTGCAATTACTCTGTGTGGCTGCTGGGTGCTTTGAGTCATCACAGTTATCTGAAAAGAACATTTTAAAGGATACACAGTACATGTATTGTTAAATTTATTGCAATTGGTTTGTTTTGCAATTGGTTTGGTTTGCATTAAGAAATATTTTCTCAATATTTTCTCATTAATCTTATCAGCTGTGCTGTGCCCAGTTTTGATTAGCTGACACATAGCTTAAACAAATACTGTATACCTGTCCTAACAAATATATATTGTACAAGCTTATCTAATGTTTCTAAACACGGATACAGTATTTGGAAACCAAATAAAAGATTTTACCACTGTTTGGTGCTAATTAATAGTCAATTCAAAAAACAATGTGTGTTTAGTTCTGGGTTGCATAACAAAAATAAGCCAAAGCGTCAAACAAACCCTACCCTATAGAGGGTAGGAAAAATCAATATTTTATAATATTTATTATGAAACGTTACTTTTGGAATGTGCTAAGTAATAAGATGTGGCAAATTAAAATGACAAAAACACAGCTGTACACCGCATGCCATGCAGCTAAACAGGTTTTTAATGTGTTCTGTGTTCAGAAGCATACGCATAAGCTGTGTGTGTGTGTGATTAAATGCACGCAACAACATTTTACAACTGTTATTTTGGTAAAAGTTTAGGTATTTACTTACTGAAGACGTGACTATCCGCCATTTTGAAATCTAATCTTGGGGAGGGGTGGGAGTTTACCACTAGAGGGGGCGTGAACACAGGACAACCTCAACCTCCTCCCCTGCTCGACTCTCGACACGCCTATTTTGAGGGAAATTTTCAAACTGCTTCGGGGGAGGAGTTACCGATCCACAGGGTGTGGAGTCGCTCTTTAAAAACAAATAATTGTTTTTACCGTGTTATTCATGTAAAGTCCTGCCGTGATCGCTTCCCAGTCGCTTCCGTGAAAACGGCTCGAGTCTCCTCCTTCCTACTTCCGGAGCGGGTGAGCTCGCCTCAGTACCCCTCTGAAACCAGCCCAAAAATCTCAAGAAATCTGGCGCGGAGCAGCACGGAATATCCGGTGGGGAAGGATGAAAGGGGGTCTCTGCGACGCACATATGACGTAACATCCGACCCGAGCCGACCGGTGGAAAAGGGGCTTTAGGGACCGTCAACAAATTTTTGACCGCGTCACTCTTTAGAAACAAAAAATAATGTATTTTACATGATTTGAGCCACAAATCTTACATCAAACTACTCTCCATTCCAGATCTGCGAGGCACAGCTGTTTATTTCTCAATTTTTATGCATTTTGTAATTTTTCACAATTTAATATTTACTGTTTTTGGTCAATACCATTCAGGTCTTTTGAGCCACCCACACAAGTCTCACATCAAACTACTCTCCAAGACCAGGCCTATGAGGCACAGCTGTTTATCATTTTTATGCATTTTGTAATTCTTCACAATTTAATATTTCATAAATCTGTGGGGTTTTCCTCAATAGCTTCCAAGTCATGTGACCTGTTGACCCAAAAACACTGTGAAATAATTCTGCTAGTCTCTATAAATGAGGCACAGTCATTTGTTTTCTATTTTAAGTCATATTAATCAGACTCCATGAAGCGGACTGACGAGAACACCGCACCGATGAAGACACGGAGCTCGAATATCCAACGTCCAACTTGAAAATAACTTCACTGCGGTCAAGAGTCAGGTGATCAGAGACAGATCAGTCAGAAAATGAATCATTCCTGCATGAATAGATGAAACTGAAACACCAACACGCTTCAGCGTCAGCTGATCACCTTTTTACAACTTGTGAAAGTTATTCTTCAGTTAAAGGCAACATATATTTTGTTGCATGTTACATTTATGCCCAACAGATCTTAAGATTCATTTTTATTTAGTTGTTTTAGGAAACTACACATGCACTTTAGTTTTTGTGGTGGTTTTTGTTGATCTATATTTTGTGCAGACTTTTTCAATCTAAATAACAGATCTTTTTTTTTAGAATAAGATACTCTTCATTCTGCCACCCTTCATTTTAAATTTATATTGTATGTCTTGTATCATGTGTCTATTAAATTTCTGTATTTTTTATTTGAAATGAATAAATAAATAAAAAATATATATTTTTTTATACTTGGAGACCGAATACTTTACTAAATAAAGTAATTTCAGTAAAATTACCCCTTGTTTTTTTTAAATTTTATGTAATACTGCAAAGCAACATGTTAAGTTAATTTTGTCAAATAACTAAATTTGATTTCTGTTTTTTTTCTCGTTATATCACGAAATTTATCGTTATCGTGATAATGCTCTGAAATATCACAATACAGGTAGTCCCCGACTTACGAGCGCTCTTACTTACGAGGTCCCGGACTTACGAGCATGCATCTCATTAAAAAAATAAAAAAAAAAATAATAATATTTTTTTTTTTTTTTTTTTTTTTTACTTTTTTTTTTTTTTATAAATGAATACATGTACAGTACTGGACAGTCACCAAGCACTTAGCCTATCCTAACACAGTTTTTAAAAATGAAGGAATGAGTTGAATTGTCTCCCTTTCACATAAAGGAAGCAAGCTCCCTTTATGGGAATGGAGCCTGCAGGGAGGAGGGACACAATTCAACTGACTCCTTAACTATGTTAGGATAGGCTAAGTGCTGGTGACTGTACAGTACTGTACATTTATCTATTTATAAATAAAAAAATAAAAAAATAAAAATACTGTATATACAGTACTGTATATTTTTAATAAATAGATAAATGTACCTGACCTGAGACTCCCACAGTCACTGATTGACTTTAAAAGCAGCATAAAGACTTTTCTTTTTAAGCAAGCCTATTCTGCTTCCACATGATTTTATCTTTGATCTTAGCTGATATCATGATTTTACTTGATTTTATCACTTGTTTTATTTATTTATTTTTTAAGCAAGCCTAATCTGCATCCACATGATTTTATCTTTGATCTTAGTCGATATTATTATTGATTTTATTTGATTTTATCACTTGTTTTATTTTGATCTTTGCTTTGTTACACTTTGTAGCACTTTGAGATTTTTATTAATGAAAAGTGCATTATAAATTGAATTCATTATTATTATTATTATTAAATGTACAGTCACCAAGCACTTAGCCTATCCTAACACAGTTTTTAAAGATGAAGGAGTCAGCAGGCTCCATTCCCATAAAGGGAGCTACTTTCACTTTATGTGAAAGGGAGACAATTCAACTCATTCCTTCATCTTTAAAAACTGTGTTAGGATAGGCCAAGTGCTTGTTGACTGTCCAGCACTGTACATGTATTCATTTATTATAAAAAAAAAAAAAAAAAAGTAAAAAAAAAAAAAAAAAATTTTTTTTTTTTTTTTTTTACTATGTGATCCTACTTACGAATTTTTGACATACGAGCGCCCCCTAGGGACGGAACTCGCTCGTAAGTCGGGGACTACCTGTATAATTTTTGAGCCATATCGCCCACCCCTATTACTAACACAAATCTTCTTCCTATTGTAAAATGTAGCGATTACTATACTGTTAAACAGTTTAATGACATTAACATGACAAACGAAGCACTTTCTATAATTCACATAAATAGTAGAAGCATTAATGCAAACATATCTAAGATATCAGACTATTTAAAAACATTTAATAAAACTTTCTCCATAGTAGCCTTGTCAGAAACATGGTTAAACGATGAAAACTCAAACAGTGCCTACATTGAAGGGTATAACTTATATCACATGAATAGAAAAAATAAAAAAGGTGGAGGGGTAGCCCTATTTGTAAAAAATGATATAAAGTGTAGAATAAAAAGTGAACTGTCTATGGCTATAGACAATTTAATGGAAATGATAACAGTAGAAATAATAAATATGAAAGATAAAAATATAATAATAAGTTGTGTATATAGATCACCTGGAACTAAAATAGAATTGTTCACTGATAAAATGCTGGAAGTTCTGGGTAATAGTTGTAACAAAAAAGTTTTTCTGTGTGGTGATTTTAACATTGACCTTGGGACAGTGGCCGACTCAAATGAAATCAGCACATTTATGGATTCAATGAGCAGTTTGAGTTTTTTTCCAATGATAACCAATCCAACAAGAATCACTTCACACAGTGCAACAATAATCGATAATATTTTTATTAAAGGGGACCACACATTCAAAATTCACTTTTTAATGTTTTTTTTACTTAACTTTGGGTATGTACTTCATTAAAAAACAGTCCTAAGGCCAAAGAAATGCACCCAGTGGTTTATTTACTCTAAGTAGATTTATTTGTCTGTGATAAAAACGGTTTGTTTTGAAATACTCTCGCATATTACGTCACAAGCGAGCTAGGACAACCCACCACAACCTGAGTCCAGCCCCTCACCTAGCAACCCCTGGTTAGGCTCAACCCACTTCTGTATTAAACACCTGACTGTTGTTTTTCATGATTTCATCTCATCTTTTGTTTATATGTTCTTAATTTCATGTGTACAGCACTTTGTTGCAGCTGTGTTTTTTTAAATGGCTTTATAAATAAAGTATAATTGTTATTTTTATGTTTTAGTTCAATTTTTAGTGTACTGTATTTGCGATCGCTCCCAACGCGCAGCCGGCAAAAATTAAACGAGCGGACCCCCGGCGTAGGGACCGGCGGCAACGGGACCCTCTTCTGGCGCGATGGAGCGGAGCTTCAACTGTACAGCCTCGCTGCTGCCTCGCAGCAACTCCCAGCAGCGAGGACCTTCTCCTTACGGATTAATTTACGGGAGACACTTGGTGAACTTTGTGTGTGTCTTGACTGGAACAGCGATAACTCCCAAAATCTCCGCGTGCAACGAGCGGAGCTGGCGAACACCGGAAGAGGAACAAGCTAACATTAGCATCGGATTCGGGTGGTCTAATGCTAAAAGGAGCAGCAAATTGCGGCGCGCTCAGACGGGTTTCGGTAAGTTATCTTAAGCTAGCACTAACAGTAAGTCAAATGAGTAATAAAAAAAGAGCTAATTTTAAAACAACAACACATTACAGATACTGGCTGTTACAGAGGGCGTAAACAGATCGTTGAAGGGCGTGGACTTCAGAACTTGTATCAGAAACCGTCGTTCAAAACGAAAGTTAAAAATGGCAGAATTAATAAAAAACTCCACTAGATAATACTAGAATAAATATTTCATAATAATGGTGTGGAGAAGATGGCTGTAATGGGAGAGGGGAGGCCATCACAAAAAATAAATAAATAAATCATCCAGGGGGCCATAAATAATGAATTCACTGGCCGGATCTGGCCCGCGGGCCGGCACTTTGACTTGTGTGCTCTAAACGCTCTAAAAGAGCACAGAATGTCATAATTTCAGCTCCCTGCCTCCTCTGCTCTTTTCCCCTGCAAACACTCTTGGCCACGCCCACTTCTCAGCTCTGCACAGAGAACAGCTGATCAGCTGCAGCAGGAAGTTTATCCTACAGAAAGGTGCAGCAGGTGCTAAATAATTTTAAACAATTTATTTTAAATAAAAATTACATGCCAGTCGTGTGGCTCATCCATCAGTAAGCAAGTGTGTCATGTTAAGTCCTATTTTGAAAAACCGCAATAGAGCGTGTAGACGCTAAACGAACCATGAAGTAGCGAGTGACTACCGTTGATGGGTTTTAAACCAACCCTGCAGCTTCAACAAAAATTATCACACAAGAAACAAGAGTTATCATATGATATAGAACTTTGCAAAGTTGGGAAATCGTCTCATAA
>JBBPBX010114888.1:0-10278 GCA_038048925.1 Garcialebias charrua
TAGGGTTGGGCATCGTTTGAATTTGAGCGATTCCGGTTCCGATTCTTCGTTTCGATTCCGATTCTTTTCGATTCTCGATTCCGATTCTTTTTGTAGGCGGGGTTAAAAAAAGACATGTCAATTCAATTCAGTTCAGTTTATTTATACTGTATAGCTCCAAGTCACAACAGAAGTTGTCTCAGGGCACTGAACAGAAACAATCAAATATAAAAATAATAAGTTAACAGAAACTTTAATATAAAAATAATGGTAACACTATTTATCTGAGGAGACTACTTTGAGTTTAACTCCATGTTATAAAAAAGCTACAGTAGTTAGCCAGAGTTATTTCAGGATGAAATAATTTGAACTTCTGTTTGAATTTAATGCTATGAACTTTTTCCTTTTTGTTAAATGTACTATGAATGTCTCACAGGGCAGATTAGAGCCAACATGGAGGACTTACCAGTCCACAATGGACCTTACCTTCTACTTTTGATCTTAGCTGATATTGTTATTGATTTTAATTGTTTTATTATTTGTTTTATTGTCATTTAATTCTGTTGCTCCTTGTAGCACTTTGAGATTTTCATTAATGAAAAGTGCGTTATAAATTGAATTCATTATTATTATTATTGTTACCAAGCTCCGCCCACAGGGCCGCGTTTCATTGGCTAATGCCCATAACACGTCACAGCGCAGCTTCCACGTGCGTGCCGGTCTCACAAAACAAACGCTACGGTAGCGTTTGTGAGACCGGCACCACATGCTACTTACATTGCTAGCTAGCATACGTGCAGAATTTTTCTGCGTCAGGGCTGGAAAAATGCTCCTCCACCGTCAGTGGGGTATCTGTACAGGAGATGTCAGGTACCCTGACCGTATTTGTGGAAGTAAAATTCACCGTTTCCCTATATGTGAAACTGAATGCCTTGCTTGGATCAAAGCTTGTGCACGACCACAAAACTGAACAATTATTTCTTTCACCAGCAGAGAAGGGTTGACCTGCTTTTGAAACCTGCTAGTTAACAACACGCGGTCACGATGAGAGAAAGCCACAGTTCACTGAACGTCCTGGAAGTTGGGAAGAAACAGCTCTGCTAACTCCACATGAGCTAGCTAACACAACGAGCTCTACTGTCGATTTCACCTAAAACTGCACAAAATCGTGACACGAAGGCTGGATTTTAACTAACACACCAGACGGCTGAGCTCGTTAGCCCTCACAAAAGTCGCTGTCGGCGTGTTTAGCAGCTAAAGCAGCAACGGCTAACCAACCACTTAAGGAATGAATGGAGATTACAGTTAGCATTAGCTTTGCGACCAAGGCACACAAACTTTTGCCAACAATAGAAATCGCTGATTTCAAAAGTAACCCTCAAAACCATGAATGCCTGACTTACCCAGCCTTGCAGGACAATAGGCATCAGTGATCCTGTCCACAGCTGTAATAATGCTGAGGGTTTGAGCTGCTGTTTTCCTCATCAGACGGTAGCATTAGCGGTGACGCGCACGCTGTTGGAAGCATCGCGTGGATCAAACAACTTGATAACGTCCAAAAAAAAATAACATGAACTTGTTGGTTCCCCTGTCCATTGTCATGGCTGATATTTTGTTGGAATCTGGCAGAAATGATACACTATTCGACTCAGAAATACCCTGCAGAGTCAGTCGACGCCATATTTTCCATTGACACCAATGCTGCGCTTGGGAGACGTGCAGCCATGTTGGAGCTTAGGGGGCGTTTCTGGGCGGAGCTTGGTAAGGTCCATAGAGCTATCATAGAGGACTCACCAACATATACTGTATTATTATTATTATACATATAATATTGTCCAATGTCTGATGCTGCAGTCATGTTACTGAGCTCCCACTGATGGGCTAACCTGGTTCCACCACCAGCAGCAGGATCCTCAGACAGACCGGCTGATAAGATGTCCTGGTATCTGCAGCCCTCTCTCTATTTGTTTCTTCATGGACATGGAGCTGTGACATTACGTTGTGCCTCTTGCTCAGCAAAAAGCTCCTCCAGTGGAGACTTTCTGGACAGACTGCAGGGAGGTTCCTAAACAAACAACAGGTTTATCAGTATTATCAGTAAAAAGAGATTATTAAATCATTTTTAAGACTGAGAATGTGTACAATTATTAGCTCTGTTGTTATTGCCTAACTAACCTATTCAATAATTCTTCAAACTGTGACATTCACTCACAATGGAATGAAAGAGAACATAAACAGAAATTATATAATAATGAAAACTACAGACATTAAAACATTTTAAAAGACACTGAGAGAACTTTAAATGGATTAAGAATGTTAATAAGTGTTGGATTTGCTTAACTAGTAATGTGTCTGAGTGCAATGTAAGTGCAATCCATGGCAGGAGTTTGCTGGTGAAGATTCTCAGATTCTCATGGCAGGAGTTGAATCCACATCTGAAAAGGGATGTAACTTTTAACAACATATGCTCTGTTCTGTGGCACTCTTCATTCAGTTACACTGACGTATTTACCTTGGACAGTCACTGGTGAACACTGTGAAGCCATTTCAGGTCATTTGTCTAAGAAAAAAATACAAGCTAACGTTAGCATCGTGTTTGTATTTGAGCTGACTCACCGCTTTAAGCGGAGTATAACTTGTTAGCTGCCTTAATGTTGGTATGAGACGTAGTTTATAGTTTATTTATTTACCTGATGGAGCCGAAGAGAACGTAGCAAAAAGTCCGGCGGAGCGTTTTGCAGACGGACCACTGTTACTTCCGGTCGGACACGAAGCGAAAATAAATAATCCAGTGGAGCGCGTCAAAGACGGGACACTTTTTTACTTCTCTCCTTTGCATGATAGAAAATTATTGCAAGTGCTACACTGACCTGACTGGTCATTTTTATTAAAGTTAAGCTACGCTTTCGATCGCAGATGCACACTTCCGGTGGATTCTTCTTCGTTGGGTTTAGGGGCAGGCTACTTCCGGTCGGCTAACTAGCATTGAACATAGGAATCACCAATTAATATTTTTGAACGATTCCGGGAAAACCGGACAGTTAGTCCCGGATCCGAACAATTCTCAATGCCCAACCCTACAAGTGGCATCACAGTAACATCACAGTAACATCACAGTAACATCACGTGACATCACGAAACATCACAGTAACATCATGTGATGTCACGTGACAGAGTAACATCACGTGACATCACAGTAACATCACGTGACATCACGGTAACATCACGAAACATCACAGTAACATCATGTGATGTCACGTGACAGAGTAACATCACGTGACATCACAGTAACATCACGTGACATCATGGTAACATCACGTGACATCACAGTAACATCACGTGACATCACGGTAACATCATGTGACATCATGGTAACATCACGTGACATCACAGTAACATCATGTAATGTCACGTGACAGAGTAACATCACGGTAACATCACGTGACATCACAGTAACATCACGTGACATCACTGTAACATCACGTGACATCACAGTAACATCACGTGACATCACTGTAACATCACGTGACATCAGTGAAATGATTTACAGAACAAAAAGAACCAATGTTTATTTTTAAAGTAAAAATGCTGAATAAACAAATTAAAAGCTTCATATTTCTGGAGACGTATGTTATTTAGCACTAAATCTGATGAATGCAACAGATCATTTCTGTGATCATGTTTGTTGCCATGGAAACAATCGTCTGTCTGTGTACCTGTGTGGTCAGGAAGAAGGGCTGCCCGCTGCCCGTCCTGGAGGATGCTGGGAAGAGAAACGTTCCACCTGCAGTCTGCGTCAGGAAGAAGGGCGGAGCCTGAGCCATCAACTGTGGGGCCATGGGTTTGGAGCAGGTAGGTAAGGAGAGGGCAGAGCAGGTGGAGGTGATGGAGGAGGGAGGGAGTGACATCACAGAGGAGGAGATGATCCTTGGAGAAGACGAAACTGAGATGGAAAACAGAGAAGTGACAAGACGTTCAGGAACCAAAGACATCAAAACATTCAACACCTGAGTTACCTGTTGGAGCAGGTGTGATGGGCGCAGGAGTCTTGGGGGGCGGAGTCTCCGAGGCAGGAGGAGGAGACAGAGAATCTTCCACTGAAGAGAGAGACAAGTCAGAACTGGAGTGGAAACAACTTCTCAGGTGTGTTGGAAAGTTGAACTCAGAATGATCCTCAACTCAAAGGTTAATGTAAACACAATTAAATAATTAATAAGTTTCAATGGTGTCACCGTTTCACCATCGTAGAAAGACAAATGGAGTAGGGGTGTTCCTGAAGGAGGAGTTGGCAAAGAATGTAGTAGAGGTGAAGAGAGTGTCAGATAGTGTGATGTGTCTGAAGGTAGAAGTAGAAGGTCTGATGCTAAACATAGTCAGTGGTTATGCTCCACAGGTTGGATGTGATGGGGAGGAGAAAGATCTGGATGAAGTGATAGAGAGTATTCCCAGGGAGGAAAGAGTGGTGATTGGAGCAGACCTGAATGGACATGTTGGTGAAGGAAACAGAGGGGATGAGGAAGTGATGGGTAGCACTTTGAGATTTTCAGTAATGAAAAGTGCGTTATAAATTGAATTAATTATTATTATTATTATGGGTAGGTTTGGTGTCAAAAGGACTGGGAGTGAGAGACAACCTGCCACGTACAAAGGCGCCATCTTGTCACGTCACCTCAGATTGTTGTAAAAACTTCTCTTGCTTGGACTATGTGCTGTGTACCGCAGGTGGACTGAACTGAACGTGCCGTACTGAAACGGTTCGATACACCCACGTTTACTGTTACACCCCTACTCCATTTCTCTTTCTATCCACACCACGGCTCTCGACAAAGCAAGTCGCATATCTTTTTGCTCCTTCCCTCGCTAAGTTTTCCTCCTCCCTGCTTGCTTTTTGTCTCGTCTGTGACTCTCAGCGCTCACTCGAACCAATTTGCGATGGAGTTAATAAATTGGGCTGTTTCATCTATGGATAAGATTTTTTCCACGAAGCGGACCGGGCCAGGAGAAGCGGCCTGCCCCTCTGACACGCACGCTGTCGGATACATGATGGACTCCTGGGGACAGTGGCAACCCATGTGTTTGACCGTCTTGTCTGTCGAAGACGTGGAAGATTTGTGGATTATTGGGATATTAGTAGCAGCTGCTCTGTTTTTTGGCGTGAGCGGAGCTGTCTGTTACTGGAAGTTCAGGAAGATTTCGGCAGCTATCGGCGCACTGGCCAAACTTCCTGATCAGCAAGAGTCTCTGATCCGGGCTGTGAGCTCCTCAACCCAGCTGTTGTACGAGCTGAACCGCACAATGGGAGCGGTAGACCACCGTGGACCTGCGGTGCGCTTTGGAACTCGTTTACAGCCGCCCGGCGTTAATCAGGGCACGGATGGAGGTTTGTAGCCTCGGAAACTCATTTGATTCGGCGATTTTGGACCTGAACAGCACCTGGACTCTGGAAGGCTGCAGTCAAAAAGAACACTGTGGCCTGGATTGAAGATAAACAAAAGAACTATCTAATCTAGTTTCTGCGCGACCTTGGAAAAGAAGAAGGCTGTTGGGAACTATTCTCCTGGAGTGAAGCTGAGAGACACTGCTGACCCCCTCCCCCTCCCTCCCCAGAGGTCCCTGGGAGTGTGCTCAGAGGCGCCGAGCTTAACATCTGCTGAACTGTGTTATCTGAAGTGCTGCTCACAGACTCTTTGATCTCCTTGCATGTCGTCAAATCTGCAACAATGTCTTGTCTGGCTGTGCTTATGCTGATAGAGTTTTTGGGACTTTATCATAGAGTGTCTTAAGGCAATCTTTGATAGATTCTTTTTTTGAATATCACAAATGATACCTATTGTGTTTTTCCTTTTTCCATATCTGTTTGACCTTCATCCGGAGACGGATGAGCGCGGCCGCGCAGAAGAACATGTAATGTGTTTGGAAATGCTGCAGCTTGCATACTCTTCCCTCTTCCGGACGACTGTGCTACATAATCACGTTGTATTATGGTGCAATGTTAATAAATAAATCTCTTATCTCTCTCTTAAAACAGTTTGAACCCTGTTCCAATACTGCGGGCCTTGCTGCCCTTCCACTTGGTCTCTTGGACACATAAAACATCTACCTTTCTTCTCAGCATCATGTCAGCCAGCTCTCTACCTTTGTCTGTCATTGGGTCTCATGCAAGAACCGTTCGTACGCACATATTTGTTCTTAAACTGTGCGTACGAGTGATTTAGGATCATTTGTGGCATTCAACAATGTTTTCGTATCCTACGATTTTTTTCAGATACAAACAAAATTACAATAGGCCTTCGCAGCGCTTAGCTGCTCGGGCCTAATTTACGAGTGGTCCGGACCTGTCGTATATTTTAGGAGCGTCAGTCTGCTGTTATCCAGACGGAATTTCCCCACTAATAACTTCATATTTCGTTATTTAGAAAATATTTAGAGTTTAAAAAAGTCACGCACCACAATTGGTCTTGACAATAGGTTCTGTTTGAAGTCGAATTATAATTTTAAATGTAATAATGACTAACGGATTAAAGTATTTAAATTAAAATCAATTTGTTATCAATGCCGTTTTCTAACACTACAATATTAATATGAAGATCTCAAACTGAAACCAACTTAAATTATGAATTAATTTAAGTTTAATTTGTCTCGGTAACGCAGACTTTGGTAACGCAGACTTTACATTGACCTCCTCCTGTTGCAGTCATTCTACATTACAAGAATGTTGGAGATGTAGAGAAGTAGAAGCCAATCACTCACATATTTTTTGGAGTTGTACAAAAATAACTGGATACTGGAAACAAGTAAGGTCAACATTGTCTAAAATTTTGGGTTATGCAATTCCAAATACATGTCTAGTAATGTACTTGGGGAATATAATGGATGTAGTGAGGAAGGAAGATATGTTTTTGACAAAGGTAATCCTGGCTGCTAGTAAAAAGGCAATAACAAAAAGATGGTTGAAGCCAGATCCACCTAACCAAGAAGAGTGGATGAGGATTGTGGAGGAAATTTCAATAATGGAAAAAATCACAAATAATCTTAGACTGAAAGGTCTTAAATATGATAAACAATGGGAGAAATGGACCCAATTTCGATGTGGCACACACAACAATGTAAATACAGCTGTTTGATGAATGAATACTTGCAAAATGATGTTAGAAAAAAAATCCGGATTGTTGTCATTGTTGTTTTTTGTTTTTGTTTTGTTTTGGTTCTGATTTATTTTATTTTGTGAGTTTTTGTTTTTCACAGTGGTTTGATTTGTACATGTATTTAGTTGATTTTGCAAAAAAATAATAAAAATTAAAGTATTAAAAAAAATCAATTTGTTATCAATGCCGTTTTCTAACACTACAATATTAATATGAAGATCTCAAACTGAAACCAACTTAAATTATGAATTAATTTAAGTTTAATTTGTCTCGGTAACGCAGACTTTGGTAACGCAGACTTTACATTGACCTCCTCCTGTTGCAGTCATAGCTGTCATGCCTGGTACCCACTGCACAACTCGAAACGCGCCTGCCGTCCCCTTTTGGCCGCTTGTCAGGGTCCCACCAAACCACTGAAGACCGTCTGATGACGTACACTAGGGGGTAGCAGAGGGAGGGGGTGTAGCTCGTTTTCCGGGTTCAGTTGTTGTGTTAACTGCACCTCCGACGGTCTTTGATGAGATAAAACGTTTTTTTTATGTTTGGGGTGATCTACACTGGAGAGAACAGCAGCCTGTCAGCAGCAACTGTAAAAATGCCACGTTTCTTACCGGAGTTTGGTTCCAGTTCATGGAGGCTCGATCCGGTAAGTTTAAAAAGTCCAAAAAAAGTCCCGTTGTGGTTGTGTAATCACATAGCAGAGGCTCTCCCGACTGTTTGCTAAACGCGTCGAGCCACCAGAGATCGAATTTTATGGCGTTGGCAGTTCGACGCCGACGCGCGCGTGCGTGTGCAGGCTGCCCCCGCGCCGCTTCGATCACTTGAATCGCGCCGCTTCCCTGTTCGCCGTGACTCCACGCGTCTCCTCATAGACTTTGAATGTAAACCGGCCGCTTCAGCCGCCCGACAACGGGGCAGTGGGTACCAGGCATTAGATAGCTCAATGAGTAGAGCGTTGCGTCGCAGTTCCGAACCTTATGGGTTCAATTCCCACATGGGACAACGTTTTTTTTTCTCCTTTTAATTCATTCCAGATTTAAAAAACACAAGAAAACTATTTACAATACAACAAGAAATGAAGCATAAAGTCTTTTTAATCTGGAATGAATAAATAATCTAAAGAAAGAAGGAAAAAAAAATAGTCATACCTTGTGGGAATCGAACCCACGAGGTCTCGATAAGCGGTGCAATGCTTTACCCAGTGGGCCACCAGGACGCGTGTATATTTTAAGGTCCACATTTCTTATAAACAAACATTCTTTGGCTTTAGTTGGTCATTTACTCCCATGAGTGACGCTGCTAATAAGGACAGATTTACTTTTCTTGACCTCAGAGAGCAGAACTTCAATCTCCGCACCGGTAGAGTTCTTCTTTTTACTTTTCGCTGTCATTTTATGAACAAACACGTTTTGCCTCTGAGGCAGGAAACGTAGCCTTATATGGTGATTTGAGGGGTGGGAATTATGTAAATGACCTCTCCGCGTGCACGCGCAGGTGGATAGAACAGGTGGGATTCATCATAGTACGCAGCTCATTTTAGGGGTGGGCGATATATCGAATATACTCGATGTATCGCGATATTTTAAATGTACGATGGTTAAAGGGGCTATATCGTGTATATCGAGGATCCTCCTGCTGTCGTGCGGGCTCCCACTCGCCCCCCTCCTTCCTGCAGGCTGCAGGAGCCGCGCGCGAGACTTTCAGCACAACATGTAAACATAGTTGCCAAGTCCGCTTATTTCAAGCGGCATTGGGCTTGTTTTTTCCTGGAGTCGCTTTTAAATTCGGTGAGCCGCTTGTGGCGGTTTTTTGTGCTTACCATGGGTGTTGCGTCGCTTATTTGGGCTTGTTTTGTGAAATGTACTCCTGAAGTTATTTTAAAGGTATTTTTGATGTTTCTCTGCACGCTTAATAAATATGCTGGTTTGGTGCTGATGTAGCTTTATTGTTTAAACTGCACAATACACTTATCAGACGGCACGATCCTGCATTACTCCGTTCTCTGCACTTTCTATCTTCACACACACACTGAACCCGCGTGCCTACGTCACGCTCTCTCTCGCGGTGCGTTCACTGACACTCTGTAATATACATGCACGAACACTGCTGTATACATTACAGTATTGTGACATCATTTTTGAACTTTGCATATAGTGACACCACATATATATCTTGTATCATTCAACTATGTTCGTTTTTAGCAAACAAAATGATAAATTAATGAAAATTACTTTCAAAGTGAGTTTAAAATTAAAAACCGTGTATCTTCACGGGACATCCGACTACACGCGAATGCAACATTGTTCTTTATTCTTTGTCTAGACAAGACAACGCTAATGTGAGCTCTAAGTGGGGTAAATATGGAAAAAAATATAATAAAGATTGGGAGAAAGAGCGTGCTCTTCAAGACTGGATCCGACCACAGATGGGAGAAAAATGCAAAATGTATTTTTATTTTTTAGACTGAATACGTTCTTTTATGTATAATTTTGCTAGATATATGTAATGCCATAATAAATATGTTTATACTGTTTAAAACTGCCTTTTTTTACACAATGGGATGGGTTGCAAGCTGGGCTTTTTTGGGGCTTTTTTTGAAAGAGCGAGCCGCTTGTTTGTGCTTGTTTTGAAGGAGCTGATCGCTTCTTTCGGTCTGGAGATCTGGCAACCCCTATACAGCACATGCAAATAGTTTAGAGTTGTTACCTGTGACTGTTCTGGGTCAGTAAATTTTATGGCCACTGTTTACACTTTTGTTTTTGTATTTTAAAGGCCTTAAATGTTTTGATTTAACATTTTTTTAAATGTTAAAAGCACAAGAGCACCTTTTTAAGTTTAAATTATTTATTCTTCCTTTTTGCTTGAAGTACTTTTTATTTATGTGTGCAATTGATGGTTAAAATAAAATATTTAATAATAATAATAATAAACTTTATTTGTATAGCACCTTCCTACAATGCCTTGCATTGACCAAGGTGCTTAACAGGATAAAAGATGAATAAACTGGAACAATAAATCAATGAAAATAGAATAAGAAACAACAGCAATAAAAGAAGGCAATGGAAATAAAAAATGCTACATACTAAAATAACACTAAAATAACACAAGTAATAAAAGTTACCGGTAACACTGAAAGCTTTTTTGAACAAGTGGA
>JBBPBX010114889.1:0-10278 GCA_038048925.1 Garcialebias charrua
AGCGACCGGGTGGATGAGTATGGAATAAGAATATCCTTCAGATAATCTGGTGAAGCTCCATGTAAGCATTGATGTGTAATGAGAGCAGTTTTGTACTGAATTCTGTAGGCGACAGGAAGCCAATGAAGGTTATGAAGAATGGGCGTAATATGTTCAAATTTACGAACTCGCAACAAGATCCTTGCTGCACTGTTTTGAATATATTGAAGTTTCTGAAGGTTTTTGCCAGGGATTCCAATAAACAGGGAGTTGCAGTAGTCGAGCCTGGAGGAGACAAAAGCATGGACGAGCTTCTCAGCATCGGAAAAAGTTAGGGATGGGCGAAGTCTAGAGATGTTTCGAAGATGGAAGAAGCAAGTTTTAAACAGAAGCTTAATGTGATTTTCAAATGTAAGATTGGAGTCCATTTTTATTCCAAGATTAGTAACAGAGGTGGAGAGAGGGATGTCTTGTCCAGAAAAGGAAAGTGTTGTTATAGTAGATGTCTGTACCTGGTGAGGGGTGCCAATCAGTATGGCCTCGGTCTTGGAGCAGTTTAATTGAAGAAAGTTCTGATTCATCCATGCCCTAATTGCCTCCAGGCAGGCAGAGAGGGCAGTGAGTGAAGATGGAGATGACAATGGGGAAGATGAGGATGCTCCAGTCCTGATGTAAAGCTGTGTATCGTCGGCATAACAGTGAAAAGAAATGTTGAACTGATTAATAATTTGACCTAAAGGCAGCATGTAAAGGGAAAACAACAGTGGCCCCAGAACTGACCCCTGAGGGACACCACAGGAGACAGAGACTGTCTGGGACGTGGCGTTGCCAAGACTAACACATTCCAGCCTATTGGAGAGGAAAGATTTAAACCAGTCCAGGACGGTGTCACAGAGACCGACCTCCACATGAAGACGGTGGAGGAGGATACTATGGTCCACAGTGTCGAAGGCTGCAGTGAGGTCAAGGAGGACAAGGATGGAGGGAGAGCCAGTGTCAGCAGCCAAGAGGACATCATTAGTAACCCTCAGCAGTGCAGTCTCAGTACTGTGAGCTGCCCTGAATCCAGACTGGAACTTCTCATACAGGGAGTGTTGTTGTAAGTGATCCTGCAGCTGAGCAGCAACTGCTTTTTCCAGCACTTTAGACAGAAAAGGGAGGTGTGAAATTGGGCGGTAATTAGAAAAAATGTCGGGATCCAAATTAGATTTTTTCAGAAGAGGCCTAATGATGGCAGTTTTTAGAGGCAGTGGAACATGACCAGATTGAAGAGACTGATTTATTATTTGAGTGATAAGTGGGCCTATTGCAGAGTGATTGGATTTTATGAGAGACGAGGGGAAAGGATCCAGGGCGCAGGATGAAGGCTTCATTTTCTTGATGATGGCCTCCACCTCACTCTGAACAACTTCGTCAAAGCTGTTAAGGGTCCCAGAATGCAGACGGGTAGATGGCACACTGAGAACAGGGAGGTTGTGGAGCTGAGATCTGATAGTGTCAATTTTGGTTTTAAAAGATGAAAGAAACAGCTCGCATTTTTGAACAGAGTCCTCAAGAGTTTGTTTAATGGGATTAAGCAGACGAGTTATTGTGGAGAAGAGCTGTTTAGAGTTTCCAGGGCAGGTGTTGATGATGTTAGAATAATATTTGGAGCGTGCTTCTTTAAGAGAATAGGCGTACGCTTTCTGATGTTCTTTATATGCCTGCTTATGCACAGAGAGACCAGATGATTTTACACGTCTCTCAATAGCACGGCCAGTTGCCTTCATCTTGCGCAGCTCATCAGTGTACCAAGGGGCTGAACGCGAGAAAGACACCAGTCTTGTCTTCAAGGGGGCGTGTAGGTCCAGGAGCTCCCGAAGAGATTGGTTGTAGTAATCCACAGAGTCATCTGCAGAAGGATGATTGACAGCGGTCAGGGTGTGAAGATCAGCAGACAGAACATCAAGGGAAATGTTTTTAAGGTCACGGAACTGGATGGGTCGTTTTGGGTTTGAAGCAGGCGAAGATGAAGGCACTTCCAGGGAGATGACCCTGTGGTCTGAGACACCCAGGTCATATACAGATAAGTTATTGATGAGTACAGTGTCAGTAATCACCAAATCCAGAGTATGCCCCCTGCTGTGCGTAGGGGCGTCAACATGTTGAGAGAGATTAAGAGAGTCCAAAAGAGACTTAAAATCTGTTGCCAGAGGTGAAGAGGAATTGTCCACCTGGATATTCAAGTCGCCAAGAAAAATAGTCTTCACAGGGGAGGTGCAGAAAAAAGTGAGGAGGTCATGTATCTCTGAGTTAAATGAAACATGCGGTTTGGGAGGTCTATAAATTAATATAACATTCATCAGGAGTGGGGCTTTGAAGCTGAAAGCCAGACATTCAAAAGAAGAAAAATCCTGAGAAACCAGATGCGACAGCCCTAAACTACTGCGGTAGATTACAGCCAGACCACCACCGCGGCCAGTGCTGCGGGCTCTCTGCAGATAGCTGTATCCAGATGGACAAGCTTCATTTAAAGAACTGTACACATCCGGTCTATGCCAAGTTTCTGTGAGGCACATGAGGTCCAAATTCTTCTCCAAAATGTGATCATGAATTAGACATGATTTGTTTGAAAGTGATTGAACATTAAAAAGTTCTATTTTAATACTAGTTGGAGCAGATTGTTTTTGAAGAGGTTTAAGCAGACTGAAGTCCACTCCACGTTTTCCTTGCCACTTCGTGTGCTGTGGACTACAAAGGACCACAGACGCAGCGTTCTGATGACGTCGTCGAGGTGCGACACGTCTCTCAGACCAGACAGTAGCAATCGAGTCAGAGCCAGTTTGCCTAAAGTGAACTAATTTCTTTCGAGAGCTTCTATGGATGTAACGAGGTCTACGCAGAAGTCCCAGTTGTTTAATGGTCGAAATAGAAGGAGGAATGGAGCAGTTGTTAAATTCAAACAGCTGCGAAGCGGAGTAGGTCAACATTGTTGTCGATCCGGTGGAAGCTAGCACGGAGCTAGCCGCTAACAGCAGGCCCACGGCTCCAAGAAAGATATACAAGAAGCAGAAAGAGGTAATTTGAATGATCATTACCTCGAAGAGGAGCACAGGAGAAAATCCAAAACAGTCCAGAGGACCCAGGAGGGTGACAGAGGCAGCAGGTAAGCGAACAATAAATGCAGCTACGTGGTTTTTTAAGCTAAATTCGTTCTGGAGCTAGCGGGAGCTAACAGCCCCCACTAATAAAATTCCGGTTAAACTAGTAAAGTTTTCTATCTAATGAATCCAGCAACAAGTCAAATCTTGGCCTGGCTGCAGTCTCCTATCCTGAGCAAGCACTAGGCATCAGTGGAAAGGAAAAACTCCCTTTTAGAAGGAAGAAACCTCTAGCAGACCCAGGCTCAGGACAAGCGGTCATCTGCTTTGACCGGCAACTTATAACGTTTGCAGAACCACATGTGGTGCAAATGACAATAAAGACTCTCTGACTCTCTGACTCTGATATTCCATTGTAAAACCGCCGTCAACCTCTGTTTAAAGACGAAGGAGCAAGTTGAATCGCGCTGTCTCCCTCCTTGCTAGCAGGCTCCATTCACATAAAGGGAGTGAGCTAACTAGCTTGCTGTACGGTGGCCTACCTCCGTCCGTCCATCCAATATTTGTTTACGACATAAAACTGCTGTCAGCTTGGTCCATCTGCCGTATTCCGTTGTAAAACCGCTGTCAACCTCTGTCCAGAGCGTTTAATCTTTGCTGATTCTGCCATGAAGCTCCGTCCAGAGTGGGTATTTCTGTGTTTTTCCGCTGCTTTTCTGCTGTCAAGCTCCTGCTTCTGTGCCGTCAAACCGGAAGTAACCGGAACTCGGCTTTTCAATATAAAAAAATTCAATATATATATATTTTTTTGTTTGTTTTAAATGGGAGATGCGTGACGTAACCACAAAACGTAACTCGAGACCGTCGTAAGTCGAGGACTACCTGTATAGACAAACTCAGACACAGGCAAAAACATTATTGCCCATCTCTCACCTGTTGGCAGAGGACAATAATGTGAAGTTTCCATGGAATTAACTCCTCAATATCTTATTTATCAGTGTATTAGTGCTGCGATCAAATATTTTTACAACTCCTCCTTGAATCGCCACTTTATCGTGGTGGAGGAGTTTGTATGCCTGAATGATCCCAGAAGCTATGCTGTTGGGGGCAATTGTAATTGCCCCTGATAGGGTCTCCCAAGACATACCATACCATACCATACCAGTTTATTTATAAAGCACTTAAAAATACAGCAGCAGCCATCCGAAGTGCTGTACAAGAATAAAAACAAGCACATAACAATAAAAACAATCAATCTCAATCATATAAATATCAGAACATCACAAGTAAAATAATACAACATTAAAACAGAGATGTGAACTCATTCTGGTTTAAAAGCCAATGAAAACATATGTGTTTTTAAACGAGTTTTAAAAACAGATATTGATGGGGCCTGCCTGACCTTCAGTGGCAGCTCGTTCCACAATTTAGGAGCCAGAGCCGAAAATGCTCTGTCTCCTCTGGTCTTATAAAAGGTTTTCGGGACTGCTAAAAGCATCTGGTCAGCGGATCTAAGAGCACGTGATGGCACATAAAGGTGAAGCAGTTCAGACAGATAAGAGGGACTAAAACCGTTCAAAGATTTAAAAACAAACAAGACAGATTGGTCCTAGGTGACAAGCCAGACAAAGAGCAAATCAGAAGACATATATGTACAGGAATAAACAAGGAACTCAGTGTCCCTTGCCCGGACATGGGTTACCGGAGCCCCGCCCTGGAGCCAGGCCTGGAGGAGGGGCTCGTTGGTGAGCGCCTTGTGACCGATTCTCTACCCCTGGGGCCCGGTCGAGCTCAGCCTAAAGGCGCAGCATGGGCTTGCCTTCCTGTGGACCCACCACCTGCAGGACGGGCCATAAAAGTTGGGTGCATGGTAATAATAATAATAATAATAATAATAATAATAATAATAATAATAATAATAATAATAATAATAATAATGAATTTAATTTATAACGCACTTTTCATTCATGAAAATCTCAAGGGCAGCGGCCAAAAGCGGGGACCTTGGTGCTCTGACCCTGGCTTACCAAAGCTGGCTCTTGGGACATGGAACATGACCTATCTGGTGGGGAAGGAGCCTGAACTTGTGTGTGAGGTTGAGAGGTACCGATTAGATACAGTTGGGCTCACCTCAACACACAGAATGAGCTTTGGAACCAACCTCCTTGAGAGGGGCTGGACCTTATTCCACTCTGGAGTTGCCCATGGTGAGAGGAAACGAGCTGGTGTAGGTCTATAGCTCCTTGACTTGGTGCCTATGTGCTGGAGTTTTCCCCGGTAGATGAGTGGGTGGCTTCCCTTCACCTTTGGGTGGGGGGGATGGGCTCTGACTGTTGTTTGTGCCTACATGCCGAACAGCAGTTCAAAGTATCCAGCCATGGGAGTTTGCCCATCCAGTCTACATGTGTTTTGTGGACTTGGAGAAGGCATTTGACCGTGTTCCTCTGGGTACACTGTGGGTGGTGCACTGTGAGTATGGGATTGTGTTGGAGTCTGTCCCTTGGTTGTCTGTTGTGTTTCTATGTTCTGTTTGTTTAGTCAGCTCTTTGTTCCCACTGTGAGGTTGGCTCCCTCTTCTGGACTTTCCTTGTGTTGTTTTCCTTTCAACCAGCCCTGCTCCATTTTAGTTAATTCAGGTTAGTTTATTTCCCTGTCCTGCTCCAGATTAGTTCATTCCTGTTTAGTTTAATTCCCTGTTCGGCCCCAGTTTAATTATTATTCATGTTGCATGTTTTTGTTAGTTCTCCTGCCATGGTCTGTGTTATTATTACTTCCCCAAGTGTTCACTCTAGTCCTTCCTGGTGTTCCTCCAATTAGTCTGATTATCTTCATCTGTGTCCCAAGCCCTGCCTGTGTGTATTTAAGTTCCTCTGTGAGTTCTGTCTTTGTCGGTTCGTCATCGTTTTGGGTTCCTCCTAGTCCTGTTCCCTGAGTTATGTAAGTTTATGCTGCCATTGTCAGCCTTTTTCTGTTTCAACTATTAAAGTATTTATTTTTGTAATTTGCCTCCTGAGACCTGTCTGCAGATGAGTTCTTTCCACGGTTCCTGAGTCAGGACCCTAACAGATTGGGGTCTTATGCAAGGGCTGTTCAGTCCCTATATAAGCAGCGAGACAGTTTGGATGGCATTGACGGTAGTAAGTCGAACCCCTTCAGGGCGGGAGTTGGACTCCGCCAGGGCTGCCCATTGTCACCGATTCTGTTCATAACTTTTATGGACAAAATTTCTCAGTACAGCCAGGGGTGGCGGGTTTATGGTTCGGTGGCCTCAGGTTCTATTCCTGCTCTTTGCAGATGATGTGGTCCTGTTGGTATTATTGTGCTGTGATCTTCAGCTCTCACTGGAGCGCTTTGCAGCCGAGTGTGAAGTGACTGGGATGAGAATCAGCACCTCCAGATCTGAGGCCATGGTGAAAAGGGTCGATTGTTATCTTCAGGTCGAGGGTGAGGTTCTGCCTCAAGTGGAGGAGTTCAAGTATCTTGGGGTTTTGGTCCCGAGTGAGGGAAGAATGGAGTGCGAGATCGACAGATGGATTGGTGCTGCCTGCGTCTGCAGTATTGCAGACTCTACCTCCCTGGGCACCACCCTAGGGAGGCGCTTCGGGCATGTCCAACTGGGAGGAGACCCGGGGAAGACCCAGGACACGCTAGAAAGACTGTGCCTCTCGTTTGGCATGGAAACGCCTTGAAATCCTCCCAGAAGAGCTGGAAGAGGTGGCTGTGGAAAGAGATGTCTGGGCCTCCCTGCTCAATCTGCTGCCCCCGTGACCCGACTTCAGAATAAGCAGAAGAGGATGGATGGATGGATGGATGGATGGATGGATGGATGGATGGATGGATGTTTTTACAGCTAATTTAAATTATGGTCAAAGGCTCTTACAAACCTAAAAATTAAGGCTTTGTCACACTTCTTGAAAAGGAGTCTGTAAATATGTCCATACATGTAACCATCCCTATACAACCCTCCATCCATCCATCTGATACATACATACATACAACCATCCATCCAACCAACCATCCATCCATCCATTCATCCATCCATCCTGCACTTTTTCTGGGCAGCAGCTTAAGCACGGATGTCTAGACATCTCTTTCCACAGCCACCTCTTCTGGGGGGAGGTGTTCTCAAGCCAGCTGAGAGACATATCTCTCCAGCATGACTTGGGTCTTCCCTGGGGTCTCCTTCTAGTTGGACATGCCCAGAGCACCTCCCTTTAAAAGAGAGGTGCACAGGAAGTATCCTTACCAGATGTCCGAATCACCTCATCTGGCTCCTCTCGATGTGGAGGAGCAGTGGTTCTACTCTGAGTCTCTCCTGATAACTGAACTTCTCACCCTATCTCTAAGGGAGAGTCCAGCTACCCTGCAGAGGAAACTCATTTCAACCGCCTGTATACATGATCTCATTCTTTCAGTCACTACTCAGAGTTCATGGCCATAGCTGAGGGTAGGAACGTAGACCGACCGGTAAACAGAAAGCGCCTTACAGATCAGCTCTCTCTTCACCACAACCGACCAGCACAGAGTCCAGAATACTGCAGACGTTTTTACTGCAGTTTTTTTAGTAGCTGAAGTTGATTTTTAGAAACTTTGGCATTAGATACTGTGGGCAGGAACACAATGGTTTCAATTTGTTTTGATGTACTGTACATCTAAAACATTCAATTTCTAAATGGAATTTGATATTTTTTTTCTAATATATTTTATGTTTACTTCAAAGAGTGAATTCATTCAAAACCCTCCATCCATCCATTTTCTTTAACCGCTTCTTCCTTTTTGGGTAGTGGGGGTCACCAGTACCCATGTCTAGCTATCACTGTGTGAGAGGCGGGGCGGGGGACACCCTGGACATGTCTCCAGTCCATCACAGGGACACATAGAGACAAACAATACAAGCAACTGTAGTGGACCTACCCAGGGTCAAACTAAGGTTCTTGAACTGTCCAGTGATGACCTTTACTGACCTCTCAGTAAAGCAAGACATTTACTACAAATTAGTCACATAGTCACCAAAAGAGACTATTTCTATCTTTGATTTTAGGCTGATGAGATCAAAAGAATAACTTTTGTCATTTTCATGATGTGTGCTTTTAAGCTATGTTATTCTGTAAGAGTTTAAACTGTGTTCACTGCTGTGTTAAAGTTGAAATCTCGGGTCACATAGACCAGACGGTTTTGTTTAGAGAGTCAGAAGACAGGTTAATCCGTTGTTTTTCATGAACAAGGCTCCAGCTTCTCTGTCTTTTCCTAAACAAATCTCCCTCTGCTCTGGCTGTAACCTTGGGTCGCGATAACACAAGCTCACTCCTCTCTTTGATCCTGCTTTTAAGTTCTAACTGTGCGGAAACGCTTCAGAGTTTGCTGGGAACTTCAAAGAGATGTGAACTTTTCCCAAAGAGCTGAATGACCACCAGTCACGCGCTAAGGACTCGTCATCCAGCTGGGACTGATAACATGTTGTTATGGGTCCACTTCGAACGAGCGTAAGCTCAAAAAACTTTGTTATTCCTTCCTGGAATAAATTATCTTGAGCCAAGAAGCCACGACTGTCACGACTTCTGCCGACGAAAGCGAGTATCACCGACACCGACAAGGTAAACACGCGTGGAGTCCAGCTTGGACTTGCGGGACCGACGACTCGTCAGTCTAAAGTTGACCACAGCTCTTTACCAGAACCAAGGCGGACGTCTTAAGGTAAAGGAGCAGCTGTTTGCTTGCTGGAGGTGTGATGATATCTTAGCTGGACGCGTACGGAAGAGTGTCATCTGGTTTCATAAATGCAAGATAAACTTCCTCTCTTAACCTCCCAATTCTTCTTAAATCTTTCCTCCTATTCTTTCCCCTCTCAATCTAAGCTGGAAACTATTTTAAGTTAAAGAGCCACAGACTAAATATGTTTAACATCTAGTATTTATGTCTGTTGTGTTGAATTTAAGTGTGCTGACGTTTTAAATTACAAGAAAGTGAAATCCTGTCAATCAAGTGTAATGGTGTTAATTTAGTTGATTCATTTTAAATAAATGATAGTGTCTCTTTGACATATCAAGCTAAGTTAACGTGTCCATTGTCACTCTATAGCTCTGTTTATGTATCCATCATAAAGATCACAGAAATATTGGATAAACTGAAAAAGAAAAGAATCCGTGAATTTACTATTCAATCTGAATAAGTAAATTAATTAAGGTAAAGAGGTCAGTATTAATATTGACCTCCTCATAATCCTTTACACAACCATTCACTCTCTCTCATCTAGGGACAATTTAGAGTTATCAATCAGTCTAACATGCATGTTTCTGGTCTCTGGGAGGAAACTGGAGTACGTGGAGAAAATTCATGCATGCACAAAGAGAACATGAAAACTCCACCCAGAAAGGCCCCTGAACTGGGATTTGAACCGAGGCAACCTGCTTGCTGAGAGGCAAAAGCTTTAACAACTGCGCCACCGTGCTCAAAACCAGTAAGAATAAAACAAACAGAATTATGGGAGACAAGGTCAAATGAGCAAATCGGTGGAAAGGAAGCACATTTTCCTGATTTATTTAAAAATTATTCAACTTTCAAATTTTGCAAAGATCTATAAAGTGATCCATCCATCAATTCAATTCAATTCAGTTGATTTATATAGCGCCAATTCACAACAGAAGTCATCTCAGGGTACTGAACAGAAATATTCATATGTAAAAGTAGTAAACAGAAATCATCTTTACCCGCTGCTTCCTTTTTGGATCGCGGGGGTCCTATAAAATGATATATAAATTTAATAATGTGGCCCATTACAGCTGTAAGGATGCAGAAATGGTTCGCATGGAGAAAAGGGCTTAAAGATTCTCATTTCCTCAGTTTGATCAGAATCCCCCATTTGTGCGAATGCAGAGTCAGCATCCACCATTGTTCTCTTGTTTATGTTCTTCCATGTGTTTCTGTACAAACTGCATACAGTACTTTGTGCAAATATCTAAACATTCAGGTCAACTGGTAATAGTGCTATACTTTTAGAATTATTTAACTATTTATAGAAAAAAATAATTGACAGAAATGCATTGAAATCTCTTTAAATAATTTAAAAGCATTGTTCTTTTTTAATCTACCCAGTACACTTGCTTTGTTTGGTATTCATTTGTCTAATTTAGCTTGTAGCTGTGGTGTTGCTAATTTTAGCTCATATGGTTTTGCCGTATTTAGCATGTAGATACAATTTTGCCATTTTCAGCTTGTAACA
>JBBPBX010114890.1:0-10278 GCA_038048925.1 Garcialebias charrua
ACAACAGAACAAGTTATAGGTCTTAGAATAACTTATATCTGCAGGCATTTAGCTTAATGTTACTGGCAGGAGATAAGAAAAAGAAAGTTTTGAGGAATAAGATGGAGGATAAAACAGAAGTTAGAGTCAGTGAGTTATCTAGGGAAGATGTGTTGCAAACCAAAGATCGCACACTTTCCGGCAGACGCTCGCTAGTCGTCTGTACACTTGGAAAAACATCTGACGACTCGTTACCTTCAAAGATGATCAATCTTCTTGGGTCCAGTTGTCAGTTTTTTACCGTTTCAGTGTCTCCGGACGTCCGCGTTAATCAGACCAGAAAAGCGGCAATTCCTGGTTGGTTTTCAGAATAAAAGTATTCCTTGAGAGGAACATTGTTATTTAGTGTTTCATTTACTGTGGCTTGCGGAATTTCATCAGCCAATTTAGGCCCCACACTAACAAAATATTTATTGAAATGATGAACTATCTCTTCTATATTATTAAAGTGTTTATCATTGTTTGTAAAGTGTTGAGGAAAGGTAGTATGCCAGGATGTTTTTCTAATGACACTATTTAAAATATTCCAGATACCTTTAATATTACTTTTATTTCTCTCCATCTGTTTGCTATAATAATCTTGTTTTGATGTCCGTAAGATAGTGGTTAATTTATTCTTATATTTCTTGTATTTATTTTCAGCCTCAATTGATCTATGCTTTATAAAGTCTCTGTATAGTTTGTTCTTTTTCTTACAGGCATTTTGTAGTCCCTTTGTGATCCATGGAGTTTCTGAGTATTTATTTTTATGAATAAACTTTATAATGGGACAATTTTTATCATATAATGATTTAAAAATATTGAGAAAATTATCATATGCTTTATCCATTTCAAATGTTTTCAATACAGACTCCCAATTTTGTTTAGATAAGTCATCTTTAAATGCTTTTATAGATTCTTCAGTTCTTAATCTTTTAGATATTGGATTATTCTTGCACTTTTCTTTCCTGTGGCAGTTGTCACAAACAACAAAAACAGGTAAATGATCACTTATATCATTAACTAATAATCCACTTATTGTATTATTATGTATCACATTTGTAAAAATATTATCTATTAATGTTGCGCTGCCAGATGTGATTCTGGTAGGTCTTGTAACATTCATTCAAGTGGAGCTTTTTAGCTCAAGGTGGACTTATAACTAGCGTGTTATAAGCCGTTAACTGATGACGTGGTCATTAGTGTTTGACCAACGTTCAAATCAGCTCTTTGGAGAACCATCATAGTTCAAACTCCTCCAGCAGACTGAAGGAAAAAGCAGAAAGTGGAACTTTAAAAAGGGAGTTGACCCAGTAGTGCTCAGTTCCCTCATTGGCCAGTGGCACAGGGAGGAGGCGTGAATGAGGAGGTGTAGAGTGAGAGGTCAAAAGGTTAGATGATGTCAGAAAAGGAAGGATAAAAGTGTTAGTTTTTTGACGCCAGCATTTTATGATAAAACTGATTCATTTGATGATGAATGTTATGTACTCTGTGGTGCACCTTAGGAGGGTGAGTGTTTTTAAACATCCCTGTTGTGTTCATGTTGGCTGCAGCCTGCTGAAATTCCTGCAGTCTGTTAAGAAGCACCTTTTTTTACCCAGCCTTTAATCAGGCTTGATTGGTTAGGGCTGCTGCTTCACCTGCTGAAGCTCCCTTTAAAAGCCTGAGATCTGTGAGGCGCGGCGTTTTGAAGCTGATCAGCTGCAGCAGGAAGTTTATCCTGCAGTAAGGGCTGCATAAAGGTGCAGAAGGAAGTTTTTTTCTGGAGTTCTCTGAGATGCACAAATATGCAGCAGGTGCTAAATCATAATAATAAATTTAATTAACATTTCATGCCATCAATCAGCCAATTGTGTGGCATGTCCAATCTTATTTTGAAAAACCGCGACAGAGCGAGTCCGCGATTAATTTGATTTGATTTGATTTGATGTTTATTCATTCATTTTAAAAGAACAATACAAGACAGTTTCATCAGATACAAGAATACAAGTAGGATAAAATGAAGGGAGCAGAAAGAAGATGAAATCTTATTATATCTGCCCCTTATTTCACAGTTTGTTCAACCAATGATAACCTTCAAGCAACATCACAGAATGAATAATTCTACTTATTTTTCTAACTGTAATACACAAACTACATCACAAAATGAATAATTCTACTTAATTTTCCTAACTGTAATACACAAACTACATCACAAAATGAATAATTCTACTTAATTTTCCTAACTAATACATAAACTAGATCACAAAATGAATAATTCTACTTAATTTTTCTAACTGTAATACACAAACTACATCACCCATAATTCTACTTACTTTTTCTAACTGTGATACACAAACTACATCACAAAATGAATAATTCTACTTAATTTTTCTAACTAATACACAATTTTTCTAACTAATACACAAAATACATCACACTTATTTATTATTTTTTTTTTCTACTTAATTTTCCTATTTTTTATTATTTTTTTCTACTTAATTTTCCTAACTGTAATACACAAACTAGATCATAAAATGAATAATTCTACTTAATTTTTCTAACTGTAATACACAAATAAAAGATGGCACAACATCAAGATGTTCACACAATGAATAATTCTACTTAATTTTTCTAACTGTGATACACAAACGCACTAAGCTACATCATAAGTACAACATAGGTGTAATACACAAACACGCAAGGTTACATCATATATAGTTTTTGAGCAAGTCTTTTTTTACCTTTTTCTTAAATGTGTAGTGGGCATGACCGTGTCCACTTTGATACACCTGTGTATTTTTGAACTGTTCCAGAGATGACCTTTACTGACCTCTCAGTAAAGCAAGACACTTACTACAAATTATTCCATTAGTTATAATCTGAGAATATAGTCACCAAAAGAGACTATTTCTATCTTTGATTTTATTCTAATGTAATCAAAAGAATAACTTTTGTCATTTTCATGATGTGTGCTTTTAAGCTGTGTTATTCTGTAAGAGTTAAACTGTGTTCACTGCTGTGTTAAAGTTGAAGTCTCGGGTCACAGAGGCCCGACCGTTTTGTTTAGAAAGTCAGAAGACAGTTAATCTGTTGTTTTTCATGAGAAGGGCTCCAGCTTGCTCTGTCTTTTCCTAAACAAATCTCCCTCTGCTCTGGCTGTAACCTTGGGTCGTGATAACGGCAAGTGAATTGCTCGACTGGTCCACGGACCAATGAAAAAGACACAAGTCTCTCTCATCTCTTTGATCCTGCTTTAAGTTCTAAGCTGTTGCTGGAACCGGAGAGTCTACTGGGAACTTCAAAGAGATGTGAACTTTCCCAAAGAGCTGGGGTACGTTTGGTCAAGAGCTAACGACCTTCGTCTTCAGCTAAGGACTGATAACATGCTGTTATGAGTCCACTTCGAATGAGCGTAAGCTCAAAACTTTGTTATTCCTTCCTGGAATAAGTTATCTTGAGCCAAAAACCACGACTGCCACGGCTTCTGCCGACGAAAGCAAGTATCACCGACACCGACAAGGTAAACACGTGTGGAGTCCAGCTTGGACTTGCGGGACCGACGACTCGTCAGTCCAAGGCTGATCACAGCTCTTTACCAGAACCAAGGCGGACGTCTTAAGGTAAAGGAGCAGCTGTTTGCTTGCTGGAGGTGTGATGATATCTTAGCTGGACGCGTATGGAAGAGTGTCATCTGGTTTCATAAATGCAAGATAAACTTCCTCTCTTAACCTCCCAATTCTTCTTAAATCTTTCCTCCTATCCTTTTCCCTCAATTTCTAAGCTGGTAACTATTTTTAAGCTAAAGAGCCCTCAGACTAAATATGTTTAACATCCAGTATTGAAGTCTGTTGTGTTAAATTTAACTGTGCTGACGTGTTAAATTGAAAGAAAGTGAAATCATGTCAATCAAGTGTAATGGTGTTAATTTAGTTGATTTATTTTAAATAAATGGTAGTGTCTTTGACATATCAACTAAGTTAACGTCTCTTGTCACTTAATGGCTTTATTTATTTATCCATCATAAAGATCACAGAAATATTGGGTAAACTGAAAAAGAAAGAATCCGTGAAATTACTATTCAATCTGAATAAGTAAATTAATTAAGGTAAAGAGGTCAGTATTAATATTGACCTCCTCATAATCCTTTACAAATGTATACATTGATTTTTCATTTTTAACATCACTCTCCAGAGCATTCCACAATCGAACTCCCTGAATTGAGGTAGACCGTCCCTTTAAGCTGGTTCTGAATTGTGGTTTGATGAATATCTCTGTCCCTTTGAGATTGTAATAACTTTGTCTTTTTATAAAATTTCTTTGGATATTTAAAGGTAATGTGTTATTATGAGCCCTATACATAACTGATAAAATACTATATTCTACCAATTCCTGGAATTTCAATAAGTTTAGCTGAAGAAACAAAGTGTTTGATGGGTGACTGAAATGTTTTCTGGTGATTACTCTTACAGCTCTCTTTTGTAAAATAAAAACAGGCTTTGTAATAGTTTTGCACGCTTTTCCCCAAACCTCAATACAATAGATTACTGTATTGTAATTAATGAACCGCCTAATAGCGAGGGACTAACAAGGGTTGGTTTGTCTTGTTGAATATAACTTCTATTTAAAGCCCTGGAAAATTAGATCATAAGAGTATTTAACAAGAACATTTTTACTTATTCAAGAAAATCAAAGGGCCACACATTGAAGTACATGTTTAGTAAATTCGTATCATCTTTCATCCAAAATTTCATAGTCTTTTTTTAAAAAAAAGAAGAAGAAGCTTAATCTGTTTTGCAAATTTGGCAGTGTGTATCTAATCTTTTCTCATTATTTTTTTCAAATGGTGACACTTTGTGATTTAGTTAGCCTGTTTAGTTAAAAAGCAGCATTACTCTTTTTCTTATCAAACACACTGGCCATAAACAAGACATTTGTGACATTAAAATTACATTTCTTTTTATATTTTAAACAAGTTTATATTTCAGTCATTTTTTCCCCTAGAAGCATTTGTCCTTTGTTTTCTTCTTCCAGTACCACCCTTGAGCTCGGTAACTTGCAAAAAAAAAGAAAGAAAAAAAGTTTAGGATTATTTTAATTTAAAAGAGAGCAGAGCTTTTGCTTCTCAGCAAGAAAGTTTCCAGATTGGTGCATGGCCGGGGACCTGCTGGGTGGATTTTGCATGTTCCGTCTGTACATGTGTGGATTTTCTCTGGGTACAACGGTTTACTCCCACAGACCAAAAACATGCATGTCAGGCTGATTGGTAACTCTAAATTATCCCTAGGTGTGAATGAGAGAGTGAATGGTTGTTTGTCTCATTTGTCTCTGTGTGTCCCTGTGATGGACTGGAGACCTGTCTAAGGTGTCCCCCGCCTCTTGCACAGTGATGGCTGGACATGGGCACCAGTGACCCCCGTGATGTGAAAAGGAAGAAGCGGGTAAAGATAATGAACAGATGGATCTACCGTATAATATAAAAAATAAGGAAGAAGGACCATCAGCCTAACAACACTTCATTAGTGTCCTGAAGGCCACTTGCTATTCACAGAGAGATGGGTGATATTTGCAATAACAGCATTGTAAGAGGGTGACAGTTGAACATGGAGACCTCCATCCCTGTTTAACAATGGATGGGTTTGCTTCACAAAGATGGCTTTGTTAATGTTGCGCTTGAAACATTGTTTCTCTCTCACCCACCCATTAATTACATTTACAAACTGGAATCTATCAAATAAATATGATTTCAACCATTTTAGAGCTGTTCCTGTAATCCCATTATCATGTTCAAGACTCTGTAGTAAAATATTGTGATCAACTGTATGCAGCACTGAGGTCTAACAGGACCAATATACAGGGCCGGATTTAGGAGGATGGGGGCCCCTGGGCTTGAGTCATCTTGGGGGGCCCATATATATATATATATATATATATATATATATATATATATATATATATATATATATATATATATATATATATATATATATATATATAATATATATATATATATATATATATATATATATATATATATATATATATATATTATATATATATATATATATATATATATATATATATATATTATATATATATTATATATATATATATATATATATATATATATATATATATATATATATATATATATATATATATATATATATATATATATATATATATATATATATATATATATATATATATATATATATATATATATATATATATATATATATATATATATATATATATATGTTTGTTTGTTTTGCTTTGGTTCAGATGATGAGCAGAAAATGACTGAATAGTAAGTTTTCACAACTTACAACTTTAATATGCCAGTTGTCACAAACTACAAACAACCCTGAACTGGTTAAATACAAAACCACATGTTAGGGTTTGAAACTAGAATATGATGCTTCCATCACAAAATAAAATCACTGAATAGCTATTGTTGCTTGCAGCAACTTCATTTTTTCTCTTCCCTTGTTTCTTCACCTGGTTTGGGGGGCCCCAGCTCCATTTCTTCTACAGCCGCCCCTGCTTTCTCCTACACCAGCTCCTTTGCCTCCGTTCCTGCACTTTTTATTTCTCCATTCACCTCCACTTTCTCTTCCTTATCACCAGCGGTGGGTGGGGGACCGGCTGCGCGCACCCCCCCCCCCCCCGGCAGCGGGAGGGGACCGGCCGCACACACCCCCTCCCTCCCCCGCCGGCAGCGGGAGGGGACCGGCCGCGCTGAAGCGAATAAAAGATAAAATCATCCAGTTTTACATAAAACCTAACAAGAACAGTTTTCTCCTTTGTGAGACAACGTGTTTGAGACTATCCGTGCACAAAAAAAAACTTAGGGGGCAGGTCTGGAGGCTCTGGGGGCCCCTAAAATTCCGGGGCCCCGGGCTCAAGCCCCTGTAAGCCCCTGCATAAATCCGGCCCTGCCAATATAGACACAAGTTCAATGTGTGACGCCATGAGAATATCGTTAATAATTTTCATCAGTGTTGTTTCTGTGCAATGATGAGCTCTAAACCCTGACTGAAACTCTTCAAGCAGTTTATTTCTGTCCAGACGTTCACACAACTGACCTGAAACTATTTTTCAAGAATTTTTAGATGAATGTTAGATTAGATATGGGTCTTTAATTAGAAATATTACTTGAATCAAGATCAGGCTTCTTAAGTAAAGGTCAAATTACAGCAACCTTAAATCACTGTAATATAATTAATCTACTACTACTACTACTACTACTACTACTACTACTACTACTACTACTACTACTACTACTACTACTACTACTACTACTGCTGCTACTGCTACTGCTACTGCTACTGCTACTGCTGCTGTTGCTGCTGCTGCTGCTGCTACTACTACTACTACTACTACTACTACTACTACTACTACTACTACTACTACTACTACTACTACTACTACTGATGATGATGATGATGATGATGATGATGATGATGATGATGATGATGATGATGATGATGATGATGATGATGATGATGATGATGATGGTCTTCTTCTTCTTTCAGCTGTTCCCTCTTCAGGGGTCGCCACAGCGAGTCATCCTCCTCCACCTCACTTTGTCCTCTGCATCCTCTGTCCTCACTCCAACTACCTTCATGTCCTCTCTAACTGCATCCATATATCTCCTCTTTGGCCTTCCTCTTTGTCTTTTTCCTGGCAGCTGCATTTCTAACATCCTTCTACCAATATACCCACTGTCCCTCCTCTGGACATGTCCAAACCATCTCAGTCTGGCCTCCCTAACTTTATCTCCCAGTTGTTTAACATGTGCTGTACCTCTGATGATCTCATTCCTGATCTTATCCATCCTTGTCACTCCTAAGGAGAACCTCAGCATCTTCATTTCTGCCACTTCCAGTTCTTTCTCCTGTCTTTTTGTCAATGCCACTGTCTCCAGACCATACAACATAGCTGGTCTCACCACTGTCTTGTAAACTTTTCCTTTGACCTTTGCTGACACCTTTTTGTCACAAATCACTCCTGAAACTTTTCTCCATCCACTCCATCCTGCCTGGACTCTCTTTTTCACCTCTTTACCACATTCCCCATTTTCCTGGACAGTGGACCCCAAGTACTTGAAGTCCTGCACCTTTGTGACCTCTGTTCCTTGTAGCCTCAGTGTTCCACCAGCCTCCCTCTCATTCACACACACGTACTCTGTCTTACTAAGATTGACTTTCATTCCTCTTGTTTCAAATGAATGCCTCCACCTCTCCAAGTTCTCTTCCACATGTTCTTTGTTCTCACCACAGATCACAATGTCATCTGCAAACATCATAGTCCATGGGGATTTCTGCCTGACCTCATCTGTTAGTCGGTCCATCACCAGAGCAAACAAGAAGGGGCTCAGAGCCGATCCTTGATGCAATCCCACCTCCACCTTGAAGCTATCTGTCACTCCTACAGCACATCTCACCACTGTCCTGCTGTCTTCATACATGTCCTGTACCAGTCTAACATACTTTTCTGCCACTCCAGATTTCCTCATGCAATACCACACCTCCTCTCTTGGCACCCTGTCATATGCTTTTTCTAAATCCACAAACACACAATGGAGTTCTTTCTGACCCTCTCTGTACTTCTCTATCAACATCCTCAAAGCAAAGATGGCATCTGTGGTGCTCTTTCTTGGCATGAAACCATACTGCTGCTCACAGATAGTCACCTCTTGTCTAAGTCTTGCTTCCACAACTCTCTCCCAGATCTTCATTGTGTGGCTCATCAACTTAATTCCTCTGTAGTTGCTACAACTCTGTACATCACCCTTGTTCTTAAAAATGGGAACCAGCACACTTCTTCTCCATTCTTCAGGCATTTTCTCACCCTCAAATATTCCATTGAATATTTGAGTCAAAAACCTCACTGCCATCTCTCCAAGACATTTCCAAACCTCCACTGGTATGTCATCAGGTCCTACTGCCTTCCCCTTCTTCATTCTTTTCAGAGCTTTCTGGACTTCACCCTCACTAATCTTTCCCACTTCCTGGTCCACAGTTTCTATGGCTGTGTCTCAATTCAGGGGCTGCGTCCTCATGAGGACCCAGCCTAGCTGGGCCGAGTAGGCCACGCACTCACAAGGCCGGGTGGGCTGAGCGAAACTGCTGAAATGGGACGGTCTAGCCTTCCGGAGAGCCGGCATTGAAGTGGGTGGGGCGTTCTCTTGAAATGGGTGGGAAGTTCTTGTGTGCGCGCTTGGTGTGTGTGTGTGGAAAGAGAAGGGACGCCGCTAAAATATATTACTAAACTGAATACATGTATATACTGTATAGTGTTTCTGAGTTTACTGTTTGTTAAGAACGAGGGGCGATCTGTTAAAACCCAGAGTGGACCTATGAAAAGCAAGTTGTCTAGTAGCTCAACTTGTTAAGCATCCCACGATTGGCGCAGAGATACTTTTCTCGAAGCTGGTTCGAATCTCACTCGGTACGGTTAAAACTTATTTTACGTTTGTCTTTTATTGGATAAAAAAATGAGGACTGAGATTAAAAAGGAGTTTGTGAAACTCCTTCTTTTTTTTATCCAATAAAAGACAAACGTAAAATAAGTTTTAACCGTACCGAGTGAGATTCGAACCAGCTTCGAGAAAAGTATCTCTGCGCCAATTGTGGGATGCTTAACCGGTTGAGCTACTGAACAACTTGTCTCTCATAGGTCCACTCTGAGTTTTAACAGATCGCCCCTTGGAAAATAATCTGATTTGTAATCAGTTCTTCAAAAACAGTAAACTCAGAAACACTAATATATATTCAGCTAACTAAGCCTTTGAAATGAAAAAAAAAAAGACTATTATGCAGCTCCCCTTGTATTTCGCATTACCTGATAATTGACTTATCGGGGAATCAGACTTGTCCACGATGGCTTAAGCGTGTTTGTCAAGCATACACTCCGGCAACTTCTCCTTATGTGAGCTTGATTCACAACATTGTCTGCCATGGTTTAAAGCGATGATTAATATGCTGTAAAGGGCTAGTGGCGCAATGGATAACGCGTCTGACTACGGATCAGAAGATTCTAGGTTCAACTCCTGGCTAGCTCGAAATCGTTATTGCATCGATACACATTACCTTTGTGTGTCCTGCAAATTGTTACTGCATTTAAGTCATAATCAACTTTAAGTCTATGGAAAATGTGTGCTTTCCTAAAATTCTCTTGGGATCTTGTAGAACTTCCAAATGGCAACCGTAGCATGGGAACCAACCTTGTTTTATTTCACCTGTGCCAACATTTTTTTTTTTTTTTACTTGAGCT
>JBBPBX010114891.1:0-10278 GCA_038048925.1 Garcialebias charrua
TTAGAATGCATAAGATCTTTCTTTAAAATTATAACGTTATTTATTTGGAATCAATGGTGTTGGTCTGTTAGCAAAATATCTCATGACCCTCTGGACAGATTTTGAAAAATCTTTCAAGAAATAATAAACTGATGTTTCTTTACTGCTGATTAACTTTTGGATACATTTGAATTGAAGATGGCTGCAGCAGGCAATTGAAATAAGCCAAACTCAAAAATGGTTATAATTCAGTTAATTTTACAGATATGGAGTTAAGTGATTGTTTTTTAAAGTTATTTAAAGTTATTTTATATATTCTTTTAAATAATGGGGTGATATAAGATTTTTTTCTTCTTTCTGCACTCTTCATTCAATGTTTTATTTTTGATGAACTTGTTTTATTTTGTCTCTTTTAAATGAATAAATAAATTAAAATATTAAATAGCTTTACATCTGCTAAGTTCTTGGCATAAACCAACACAGACATGTTCCTGTTTTTAGTGTTTTACATGCTTTATATTGTAGCTGTATTATGATATGATGCGAAGCCACGGAGCTCCAGGGGAAGCTGAAAGCAGCTGACTGGAGACAGAGCCCCCATCCCGGGATGAAAAAGAAAAACACACCGCTGAAGCCCCCTGAGATAGATGGAATGTCCGGCGTAAAACTAACTTGACCACGGTTTAATGTGACGCAGATGTGTTTATATAGCTCTGCAAACATTGAACGTTGTTGTCTTGCGGTGTTGAGTGTAAAATATTTCCACACAACCCACATGTTACGATGAAAAGTCGGCTAGCTGCTAGCTAAGATGCTACTCACCAGTCACCAGTGTTGTCAGATCTTGCGACAGAAACAAGCGTCCAGCTCCATGAAAACAATCCATAACCAATTGTGACCAGCTCCATGAAAAAAATCCATAAACAAACGACCAGCTCTTTCAAAACGATGCCAAAACAAACCCAACAGAGTACTCAGTCAGTCCTCAGGCTTGTAGCTGCCTGCAAACTATGAACTGGATTTCCTGAATGTGAGGCGGGTCTTGTTACTCTGGGTTCATGAGACACGCCTCCGTTCAGGAAATCCATTCCATAGTTTGAAGCCAACGTGCATCATGGGTTGGATCGATACTACTATCGATAGCTACGAGAGCCAGCGCGCCGAAGACAAAATAACGTTACCCCATTTCGTTTTTACTGATAGATAATTAGTTATTAGCGGTACTGCATTTTAAATAAAAATAGCACAAATCCGCTTATGAATTATAAAAGTTAGTAAATCCGCTGTAACGCTGACAAATAGTTTAGGTCCACTATAAGCGGATTAGCGGATTAGCGCATTAGCGCTCTCTAGCGGTATGGTGCCCAGCTTTGGTGCTTTGTGTCGGGGTGAAGTCCTGCCGGCGAAGCGCTTGAAGCCACATCTTCCTTCTTTTAGTCGCTTTACTCGACTTTCCTAGAGGGACGTTGTAAAACGAACAAGTCTCACCTTTTTCTTTTACTCGTTTACGTTGCCTGGAACAATTATAAACACAATAAAAGTCATATTTCCCCACCGCGACCGTTGAACACTAGAGTAGTATTGACGCGCCCCCCCAGCTTCCGGAAAATTCTGGGAAAATGCGAGTGCGCATGCGCGATGACGTCAACTGGTAAAAGGCAGCTTCAGGATCTCTGAATAAAATCGGAATTCCAAGATGGTGGAAAGGAGTTAGACGCTTCATTCATTCATTCATTCAACCTTTATTTATACAGGCTAGCCTCGTTGAGTCACGGGGACTCATTTACAAGAGGGACCTGTCTCACTCACACCAAACAACCATCCACTCTCACACTCACACCTAGGGTCAATTTAGAGTCACCAATCAGCCTAACAAGCATGTTTTTTGGTCTGTGGGAGGAAACCGGAGTACCCGGAGGAAACCCACGCATGCACGGGGAGAACATGCAAACTCCACCCAGAAAGGCCCCGGACCGGGATTTGAACCGGCAACCTTCTCGCTGAGAGGCAGCAGCTCTACCAGTTGTGCCACCGTGCTGCCCGTTAGACGCTTCGTTGGAGTTTCTCCCAAAACTTGCAGAAAAACTGCATTTTTCACAACCTTTGGTATTCAGTAGCAATACCAAATAATCCCTCGGTGAAAAAAAAGGTTATTACCACTCCTCAGAATTCACCTAAGATAACCAGCATCACAAGAAAAGGCAAAATGGAGCAAGAATTTCTACTCAACGTCGTGAAAGAGCTGAAGCAGGAGCTAATGAAAGCTATTCACGAACAAGGAGCTTCCTTCGAGAGGTCTCTGGGAAACTCGATGGATGAGCTCAGAAGGTCAGTTGAATTTATTTCTGCTGACTTGCAAGAAATTAAAGGAACTTTACATAACACTGTGAAGAGAGTGGATGCTGCTGAAGAGAAAATTAAAATGCTGGAGAACAAAGTTGCCGAATTGTCACGCGACAAACGCCACTGTAACCTACGCCTGCGTGGTGTGAGTGAGGCTGAGGGTGAAGATGTGAGGAAAAAAGTGGTCGAAATGTGCCAAAACATAGAGCCAAGCCACAAAGAGAAGTTTGCTGAAGTGATAGACTCAGTACACAGGCTTGGAAGAATAAACACAGCTGCGCCTCAGCGCTACGCAAGGGATATCTTCATCCAGTTTTCCACGAGACACTACAGGGAAGTAGTGTGGAAGATGTCGAAGAATGCTGAATACATGACCCAGAGAAAGCTGCGCTGGAGGACCTGACACCGGAGGATCAAGAGAAAATAAAAAGGCTGTGGCCCATCATCAAAAAGGCACGTGAGGAGAAGAAGCGGGCCTACTTCGTTGGGGGAAGGGCCTTTGTGGAGAACAATGAAATTTTCTAACAGTTGTTCTGAAAAGGGAGAATACTCTATGATTAATTCAATCTAAGAGTTAATCGCTGCTCTGACTTTTGTGTTTGTTTGTTTGTGTGTTTGTTTGTTTGTTAAACATTTCTACTTTAAAATTTGTTTCTGTTAATGCTCGAGGCTTAAGAGACATTACTAAACGCAAGGCAGTTTTTCTTTATGTGAAACAGTTTGACTCTGACTTTTGCTTGGTTCAAGAATCACTACTGAAGAAGATCACAACTTCTGGAAATCACAATGGGGCGAGGACCTGTGGATGTCGCATGGAAACCATCACTCAGCTGGAACGTTAACCCTGAAGCACAAGTTTAAGGAGAAGGTTATTTACACTATGTCTGACCCAAATGGACATTATGTGTTAACAGTTTTTTGTTACTGCAACCAGTTCTTTTTATTAGGTAATGTTTATGGGTACACTAACACAAGAGAAAACAAAGAATTATTTCAAACACTAAGTACTACCTTTGAAAGTATCAAGGAAAGGTTTACTGATATTAAAATATTACTGGGAGGAGATTTCAACGTCACATTAAATGATGATTTGGACAGATGGCCTAGCAGAAATAAAACCAACTGTTTTTTGAATGATTTTATGAATGAACAAGGTCTTCATGATATCTGGAGAGTTACTAACCCAAATAGTAAAGAATTTACTTGGACAAACAAGGCTGGTTCTTTACGATCCAGAATAGACTTTTGGTTAATATCGGAATCCCTTACTCAATTAAATTGCAAAACAGAAATTATGCCTACTCCATTAACAGACCATAAAGCAATTGTATTAACTTTAAACTTATCTCCTGATAAGCCAACTCAAAGATACCCAGCATACTGGAAACTAAATAGTTCTTTATTACAAAACGAATCTTTAATTGAAATAATAATAAGAAAAATCTCAGAACGTTTTGAGACTGCAGAAGATACAGGGGAATATCAAAAACAATGGGAGCTTTTAAAATATGAGCTGAGAAGATTGTTTATAGAAACAAGTTCTAAACTAAAAAAGGAAAAGAAATCAGATGAAAGTAATCTGATAGCCAAATTAATCTCGCTATCATCCATATTGCCTGAAAATCTATCTGAACAACAGCAAGCAGATCTCCTAACTGCACAACTAAAACTTGATCAATTATATATCAATAAAGCTAAAGGTGCATTTGTACGTTCAAGAGCGAAATGGTTAGAGGAGGGTGAGCAAAATTCTAGCTATTTTTTTAAGTTAGAAAAACAAAGGCAAAATAAAAATAGTATAAATAGACTCTCTTCAAATGGTGGTATCATAGAAGATCCAAAAGAACTATCTAAAATGTGGGAGGGAGTGGGCCGAACGTGAACGCCGCCTGAGAGTCGTGGGAGAACCGGAGGACCGCGGGCTGGAGTTTCGAGCTGGACGGATCGCCGTGGGAGAGCCGGGGGACCGCCGCTTGGGGCTGAGCGGGCTTCGGAGCTGGGCCTGGAGCTACGTGCTGTGCTAACTAGGCTGCATCGGTTCTGGTGAGGGTCGGAGCTGGGCCTGGAGCTACGTGCTGTGCTAACTAGGCTGCATCGGTTCTGGTGGGGGTCGGAGCTGGGCCTGGAGCCACTGGAGCTGAGTGCGGTGCTGGCTGGACTGCGTCTGATCTAGTGAGTGGACCTCTTCGGATGGTGGATCTGATTGCTGCAGGCTGCTGAAACCGTGAGTTCTGAACTAATAACTGCTAATCTGGGTGCTGCACTGCTGGGCCACACCAATCATCTTTAGGCCTGTGAGCCTCGTGGAATGGCCACGTGGTTCAGTGAATAAACCAAAGTCCTGCTACCAATAGGTCACAAACTCTGTAAGTATGACAAGAGGTAAAGGACCAAAGTCACCAGTCTCTGTAAATATGAAAAATAGAGGACAGAAGTCACCAGACTCGGAGAGAAACAACTCAGAAATGCAAGAATTTAAAGAATCACTCAACTTTATGAGTGGACAAATAGAAAGTTTAACAGCAAAGATGGTTTCCCAGGACAAGCTGGTTAAAGAAATAAGAGAACTGAAAGAGCTGGTAACTAACAAAGACAAGATAATTGCTGATTTAGAACAAAAAATAGAGGATTTAGAACAATTTACAAAGCAAGACAACGTGGTCATCTCAGGACTTGATGTTCATTCACATGAATCTCAGGAAGAACAAGAGACTCTGGATGAACTTGTAGTTAATTTCTTACGGGAAAAGAACATTAACATAAGCCATGAGGACATTTCATTCTGTCACACCCTGCCCAGTAATTCATCAAGATTCAAACCGTCAGTGGTCGTTAAGTTCATTGGCAGGAATACTAAAAACTATGTTATGCAAAATAGAACAAATCTGAGGGGATCAGACGTTTACATAAATGAACATCTTACCAAAAAAAATGGAAAAATTGCAAAAGAAGCAAGGTGGTTAAAAAACAAAGAAAAAAAAATAGCATCAACATGGACTAGAAATGGATACGTCTTTATCAAAGCAAAGGAAGGGTCTCAGCCTAAAATGATAAAAGAGCTGACGGATCTGGATGAATTCAAGAGATGAAAAATTACAAATCAATGAAACAACTCACAATCAAAATGGATAAAATATACGGTGAAATGAACAAATACATTAGAACATGACAACATACGAAGACTCAGAACCTAAAATATATAATGTTGAAAATGTGATTGATGCAAATTTTTTTCCTGTAATAAATGATAGCGAATATTATAATGAAGAGCAGTTTAATGACATCAATATATCAAATGGAGTTCTCTCCATTATTCACTTTAATAGCAGAAGTATAAATGCAAACATATCCAAAATAACAGATTACTTAAAACAATTAAATAGAACTTTTACGATAATAGCGTTGTCAGAGACATGGCTTAATGATGATAACACTAGTAATATTCACATCGAGGGGTATGATTTATATCATATGAACAGAAATAATAAAAGAGGTGGTGGTGTCGCACTATTTGTCAATAATGAAATAAAATGTAAATTAAATAATGAAATGTCAATAATAGTTGATAATATTATGGAAATGATAACAATAGAAATTATAAACAAAAACGATAAAAACATAATAATAAGTTGTGTATATAGATCACCAGGAGCAAATATAGAAATATTCACGGATAAAATCTTGGAACTAATGGAGAAAAGTTTTAATAAAAATATTTTCTTGTGTGGAGACTTTAACATTGATATGGGAAATAAAACAGATTCAAATAACATAAGCACATTTATAAACTCAATGTACAGTTTAAATATGTATCCATTGATATCAAAGCCAACAAGAATTACAACTCATAGTGCCACAATAATTGATAATATTTTCACAAATATAACAAATGGGGATGTAATTGGTGGTATCTTAACGACCGACTTAAGTGATCATTTACCAGTTTTCACAATCTTTAAAAATGATCAAAAAATCACAAAAGCAGACACAACGAAGAAAAAAATCATAAACACATCAAAAAAAGTTTTGGAAAAATTGAAAGAGGATCTGGATAAACAAGACTGGAATGATGTGTATGTTGATGATGCGAACAGGGCATATGATGAGTTTATGAATATCTTGGAAACCCTGTATGAAAAGAATTGTGTGCAAACAAATTACACAAAGAGAAATACAAATGATCAACCATGGATGACAAAAGGGTTAAGAAATGCATGTAAAAAAAAGAATTATTTGTATTCATGTTTCTTGAAATTGCGAAGTCAGAGCGCAGAAGAAAAATATAAAAAGTATAAAAATAAATTAGTAGGGATTATAAGGAAACATAAGAAAGAATATTATAGTAAATTATTAGATAAAACTAATGGTGATATGAAAGCAACATGGCGAGTAATGAATGGTGTACTGAAGAATCATAAAGCAAAAACTGGTATTTCAAAATATTTTGTAAAAGACAACGATGAAGTTCATGATGAAAATGAAATTGTAAATGGATTTAATCAATATTTCGTGAATGTTGGATCAAGCCTTGCAGCTAAGATACCAAAAGTAGATAAAAATATGATCCACTCAATTACAGGTTGTGCAAATAGTATTTTCCTAAATGGAACTAACAAAGAGGAAATAATGAATGTAGTAAAACATCTTACAGACAAGAGATCGAAAGACTGGGTGGACATGGATATGATGTTTGTAAAGGACATAATGAGCCATGTTATTGAGCCGTTCACATACATATGTAACTTATCATTTTCAACAGGAATTTTTCCAGATAATATGAAAGTAGCTAAGGTCGTTCCTCTTTTTAAAAATGGTGATAAATGTGTATTCAACAATTATAGACCTATATCCTTGTTACCACAGTTTTCAAAAATTCTTGAAAAACTATTTGTAAACAGACTAGACCAATTTATAGATAAACAAAATATTCTAAGCAGCAGTCAGTATGGGTTTAGATCAAAAAACTCTACATCAATGGCTCTCATGGAATTAATGGAACAAATAACTACTGCTGTCGATCAAAAACAACACTGTATCAGTATCTTTGTTGATTTAAAAAAAGCATTCGATACTATTGATCACACAATTCTCCTTGAAAAACTGAACAAATATGGTATTAGAGGACCAGCATTACAGTGGGTATCTAGCTACTTAAAAAATAGGAAACAATTTGTACAAATAAATGATGTAAGATCTGACCTCTGTAATATCACATGTGGAGTTCCCCAAGGCTCTGTACTTGGACCAAAGCTTTTTATTTTATATGTGAATGACTTGGTAAATGTGTCAGGACTCCTTAAATGTGTACTTTTCGCAGATGATACCACTTTTTTCTGTTCAGGTGAAGATATAGAACAAATGTTAGAATTGATAAAAACAGAATTTATAAAGATACAAACTTGGTTTAAAATAAATAAATTATCATTAAATCTAGAGAAAACTAATTACATGATATTCGGTAATAGAAAGAAAACTGTTGATGTTCCACTCAAAATTGAGGATGTTGAGATTTGTAGAGTGAGTGAGGTGAAGTTTTTGGGTGTTATCATTGATGACAAACTGACATGGAAACAACACATAAATTCTGTAAGAATAAAAATAGCTAAATCGATAGCAGTACTGTACAAAGTCAGAGACCTATTGAATGATAAGGCTCTGTATTTGTTGTATAACACAATCATTGTTCCACACTTAATCTATTGTATTGATGTTTGGGGGAATGCGTGTAAAACAATCACAAAGCCTATTTTTGTATTACAGAAAAGAGCTATAAGAATTATCACTAGAAAGCATTACCGTCATCCATCAAGTACATTATTTTATCAACTAAAATTACTGAAGTTCCATGATTTGGTAGACTATAATATTTTATCAGTTATGTATAGAGCTCAAAATAATACATTACCTTTAAATATCCAAATGCACTTTGTTAAAAGACAAAGTTGTTATAATCTTAAGGGAACAGAGTTGTTTGTAAAACCACAATTCAGAACCAGTTTGAAGGGACGTTCTACCTCAATTCAGGGAATTAGATTATGGAATGGCTTGGAGAATGTAGTTAAAAATGCCAAGTCAGTGTTTACATTTAAAAAAATGATCAAAACAAATATGTTAAAAAAATATATGTGAAATAACGTAATGTGTATTGCATTAGTTAGAAAATTAGAAAGTGTTAGTCAGTTTGTACTGTATTAGTATTAGTTAGAAAACTAGAAAGAGTTAATCATTTTGTACTGTATTAGTATTAGTTAGAAAATTAGAAAGAGTTAGTCATTTTGTACTGTTGGTTGAAGAATATTATTGTTTAACCTGATTGTTGGAAAAAGTTGGTTGAAGATTATTATTGTTTACATGGTTTGACTACTGTTGTTTAATCTGATTGTTGGAGATAAGGGGCAGATATAATAAGATTTATTCTTCTTTCTGCCACCTTTCATTTTTTTACATTTTGTACACTATCATTATGAGATTGCCTTGTATTGTTTCTTTTGTAAAAAAATGAACAAATTTAATAAACATAAACATAAACAAACATAAACATAAAATGTGTGAAAACTTCTATAAAAAACTATATACCTCAACCATTTCACCTGCTCATATGAATGATTTCTTTAACAATCTAGGTAATATTAAGACAATTGGAGATTTCAAAAAATCAATTTGTGACTCTCCCATTACGCTTACAGAAATCTCAGAGGCTATTAAAAAACTTAAATTAAATAAATCTCCAGGTACTGATGGGCTAACTTCTGAATTTTACAAACTATTCACGGAAGAACTTGCTCCCTTTTTGCTGAATGTTTTTAGAGAAAGTATAGATAAAGAACAATTACCGTCCACTCTATGCCAAGGCTTAATTACACTCATCCCAAAACCACAAAAAGATGTATTAGTTTTAGATAACTGGCGCCCCATCACATTATTAAATAATGATTATAAAATTTTAGCATTATGCTTAGCAAATAAATTGAAAAAAGTACTTCATGATGTTATTGGGGAAACTCAAAATGGTTTTATGGCGGGAAGACACATAATTGATAATATAAGGCTTATCTTAGATTTATTAGACTACGCAGACTTAATATCAGAAAATAGTTTTGTTCTCTTTCTTGACTTCCATAAAGCGTTTGACTCACTGGAACATGATTTTTTATTTAAAACTTTGGATCTGTTCGGTTTTGGTGAGCACTTTAAGAAATCAGTACGCACCCTTTATGCTGGAGGCAATAGCTCAATTAAACTAGCTCATGGAACCTCTGGCAGGTTTAATGTTGAGCGTGGAATTAGACAAGGTTGTCCAATTTCTCCATTTTTGTTCTTCTTCCTATGGAGATTTTAGCACATTTCATTAAAAACAGCTGCATAAAAGGTATTCAGATTGCTGGTAGAGAAATATGTCTGAGCCAACTGGCAGATGACACAACTCTATTTCTAAAAGATTGCTCTCAAGTAAAGTGTGCTGTTGAGCTGCTTGGTGAATTTTCTGCAGCCTCAGGTCTCAACCTTAACTTATCTAAATGTGAATTACTCCCTATTAAAACATGTCATGACACAGAGATCTCAGGAATCCCAGTAAAACACAAAGTTAAATATCTTGGTATCTATATTATAAAAGAGGAGGACCAAAGATTAAGTGATAACTTTAATCCCCTTGTTACTGTAATTCAAAAAAAATTCAATTTATGGGTACAGAGAGATTTATCCATCTCCGGTCGTGTATTACTTTCTAAGGCTGAAGGTCTCTCCAGTTTGGTTTATGCGACTTCTGCCCTTGAGGTTCCCAAGGACATCATTTCAAAAGTGGATAAAACATTGTTTGATTTTATTTGGAAAAAAAAGGTTCATCTAATCCGAAAAAATGTTATGATAAATAAGCTGTGCTCTGGTGGGTTTAATGTATTAGACTTACAGACTCTAAACTCCTCCTTTAAAATTAAATGGATCAAAAGATATCTC
>JBBPBX010114892.1:0-10278 GCA_038048925.1 Garcialebias charrua
ACAATGTATAAAAGAATGAAAGTTACATTTAGAAGTGCGCACACACATGTCCTATGTAATACTCAACATGTAAGGTGTGGGAATAAGGAGGACTGAGTTTGACAACAATGTATAAAAGAATGAAAGTTACATTTAGAAGTGCACACACACACATGTCCTGTGTAATACTCAACATGTAAGGTGTAGGAATAAGGAGGACTGAGCTCGAAAACAATGTACAGCTGTATAAAAGAATGAAAGTTTCATTTAGAAATGCACACACACACACATGTCCTATGTAATACTCAACATGTAAGGTGTAGGAATAAGGAGGACTGAGTTTGAAAAAAATGTATAAAATAATGAAAGTTACATTTAGAAGTGTGCAGACACACAGAAGTCCCGTGTAATACTCAACATGTAAGGTACAGGCATATAGAGGAATGAGTTTGAAAATAAGTACAAAAGCTTGAAACTTAAATGTAGAAGTGTGCAGACACACACGTCCTGTGTAATACTCAACATGAAAGATGTAGGAATAAGGAGGACAGAGTTTGAAAATAACAAGTACAAAAGCTTGAAACTTAAATGTAAAAGTATGCAGACCCACATGTCCTGTGTAATACTCAACATTTAAGGTGCAACATTAAGGAGGATTGAGTTTGAAAATAACATGTAAAAGAATGAAAGATACATTTAGAAGTATGCAAACATACACAAGTCCTGTGTAATACTCAACATGTAAGGTGTGGAAATAAGGAGGACTGAGTTTGACAACAATGTATAAAAGAATGAAAGTTACATTTAGAAGTGCGCAACACACATGTCCTATGTAATACTCAACATGTAAGGTGTGGGAATAAGGAGGACTGAGTTTAACAACAATGTATAAAAGAATGAAAGTTACATTAAGAAATGCGCACATACACATGTCCTGTGTAATACTCAAAATGTAAGGTGTAGGAAAAAGGAGGACTATGTTCAAAAACAATGTACAACTGTATAAATGAATGAAAGTTACATTTAGAAGTGCACACAAACACATGTCCTATGTAATACTCAACATGTAAGGTGTAGGAATAAGGAGGAATGAGATTGAATTTTTTTTATAAAAGAATGAAAGTTACATTTAGAAGTGTGCAGACATACACAAGTCCCGTGTAATACTCAACATGTAAGGTACAGGTATATAGGAGGACTGAGTTTGAAAATAAGTACAAAATCTTGAAACTTAAATGTAGAAGTGTGTAGACACACACGTCCTATGTAATACTCAACATTATAGATGTAGGAATAAGGACTGTGTTTGAAAATAACAAGTACAAAAGCTTGAAACTTAAATGTAAAAGTATGCAGACCCACATGTCTTGTGTATACTTAACATGTAAGATGCAGGATTAAGGAGGACTGAGTTTGAAAATAACATACAAAAGAATGAAAGATACATTTAGAAGTATGCAGACATACACAAGTCCCGTGTAATACTCAACATGTAAGGTGTAGGAATAAGGAGGACTGAGTTTGAAAATAACATACAAAAGAATGAAAGATACTTTTAGAAGTATGCAGATACACACGTCCTGTGTAATACTCAACATTTAAGGTCCAGGAATAAAGAGGACTGAGTTTGAAAATAACATACAAAATAATGAAAGATATATTTAGAAGTATGCAGACATACACAAGGCCTGTGTAATACTCAACATGTAATGTGCAGGAATAAGGAGGACTGAGTTTGAAAATAACATACAAAATAATGAAAGTTACATTTAGAAGTGTGCAGACACACACAAGTCCTATGTATTACTCAACATGTAAGGTGCAGGAATAAGGAGGACTGAGTTTGAAAATAACATACAAAAGAATGACATTTGCATTTAGAAGTGTGCAGACACACACAAGTCCTGTGTAATACTCAACATGTAAGGTATAGGAATAAGGAGGACTGAGTTTGAAAACAATGTACAAAAGAATGAAAGTTACATTTAGATTTGTGCAGACGTGCCAGCTCTCTCTTATACTCAATGTGTATGGTACAATAATGAGGACTGAGTTTTGTACATTAGGAACAAACTCAACATTCAGTTATTGTTTTTTATATTTCATTTCTCCAAAGAGGTCATGTCAGGTTGCTTATGATGGCACATGGAGCACTAAGGACCAGCATGAGAAGGAAGGACAAGTCTGTTTTGGCTTTGGATGTTTCTTCACAATCTGCTGAGGCCTTTTTGTCAACCAAAAACAAATTTTAAATGACATAAATGACTTTTCTTCAAAATTCAATCATATAATTAACCACACATACCAAGCAAGTGTCACTGGCATAATAAGCTGTTTGGCTTTGGCAAAAATTATTTGTCATCTGTGCAACATACATGCTCATTTCTGTAGCTTGTCCCCTTAATGTATTTTATTTCTGAATGTACATTTTAAAAGGGAAATAAAGAGGCATTTCATCAGTATACAATTTATAGCATGAAACATTGTTACAAAAAACATACCAAACACAAATTTCCTTATTGTTTAAAAATGTTTAAAATGAAGTTGGTTTTCATTAATGATTTGTTTTGTTTTTTTCCTAGTATCTCTGGAAAGTGCTAAGAGAGCAAATAAGCATCTGTTGTTTCAACATGTACTGTAATGTGCAAGAATAAGGAGGACTGAGTTCAAGGTTGATGTGGTCATGAAACATTTTCGCAAACACATTTAAAAAAGGAAAAGTGGCCACTATGATTGAATGCCAGCAATGCAAGAAGGCTGAAGATCTTGCTCTTGTAGCCGGGTCGGGTGTGGTTAAAATTGAGCATTGAAGTTTAAAAGGTTTAAAAATACTATTTTAAATAAATAAAATTGATTAAAATGGTTGTACCTAAAAAGTTACCTTTAAAAGCACGCAGGCCCGTTTGCAGAGGAGGTTTAGGACAAGTTTACACTGACACCAGTTTTAAATTGCACAGTATAGTTTAATTAAATAAAATCATAAGTTTAAAATATTTACAGTTTAAAAAGACAGCCAACTCCAAACATTAAAAGTGCAAAAATCCTAAGTTTAAAATATTTACAATTCTAAAAGGCAGCAATAGCTCCAATCAACATAAAAAGTGCAATTCATACAGTATTCTAAAACAGGAAAGATAATCATTCACACACACACACACACACACACACACACCAAAACAAGATTACTGTCACCGCCTGCAGCGATCCGTTTATCGATCGCTTGACAGTCCAAAGTCCACCCTGGTATGCGATCTGTCGCCCGTAAGAGACGCCACTCCAGCAGACGCCTGTTCAGTTGAGCTGGGCGTTAGGCCCAACTCGGCCCGCAGGACGCGTGACGCGGCCCGCCCCACGCCGTCCAGCCAGCGGACACCGATCCAGGACCAGTCGGCAGTCGAAGGACGACCCAGGTGGAGGCAGACAACCAGTCGGGACCATCCGGACAGTAGCAAACACACCGAAGGACAAACAGCAGGGAACTAAAACAATAAATATTTAACATTAAAATCTAAAAAAGTATAAAACAGAGACAAAATAGCGCTTTTACTCACCACCGAGCTCCACCTCTAGCAGAGAGGGAAGCAGGAAGCTTGGCAGTGGTCGCGAGAACAATACGCTAGCGCGTGACACAGCCAGCATGGATGACGTGTGTCAACTGAGAGAACTGAGCCCGTTTTAAACAGGAAGCCAGCCCCAGACCCACCAATCACATCGCAGCAACTGTGGTGCGTTTAATGTCCGCAGGACATCCCAATACCACATTCACCCCCGCAAACTGAATCGACGTCCCGTCGATGACCCAGCTTGCCACCAGGGTCGAAACACAACGGACATGGCACTCCAAACCCCGAGAGCCACTCCGTAACCAGCGCCACAGTAGAGGCATGCTGGTCTAGTTGGAGTGGCCCACGTGAATCCGGAGAATACCATTCCGTACCCAGGACCTGCACCACAGTAGAGGCACGCTGGTCCCTATTAAAAAATAAAATTACAAGCTTAAAAACAGGTGAACCGCTGCTGTTTGTCCTTATCACACGCATACACATAAAAACAAATACAAAAATACAAACACAGTAGTAAAAGAGTCCCTCCTCACAACTGCAAAAAGACTTCTAGCAACGCCAAATGTAGCCGGGTCGGGTGTGGTTAAAATTGAGCATTGAAGTTTAAAAGGTTTAAAAATACTATTTTAAATAAATAAAATTGATTAAAATGGTTGTACCTAAAAAGTTACCTTTAAAAGCACGCAGGCCCGTTTGCAGAGGAGGTTTAGGACAAGTTTACACTGACACCAGTTTTAAATTGCACAGTATAGTTTAATTAAATAAAATCATAAGTTTAAAATATTTACAGTTTAAAAAGACAGCCAACTCCAAACATTAAAAGTGCAAAAATCCTAAGTTTAAAATATTTACAATTCTAAAAGGCAGCAATAGCTCCAATCAACATAAAAAGTGCAATTCATACAGTATTCTAAAACAGGAAAGATAATCATTCACACACACACACACACACACACACACACCAAAACAAGATTACTGTCACCGCCTGCAGCGATCCGTTTATCGATCGCTTGACAGTCCAAAGTCCACCCTGGTATGCGATCTGTCGCCCGTAAGAGACGCCACTCCAGCAGACGCCTGTTCAGTTGAGCTGGGCGTTAGGCCCAACTCGGCCCGCAGGACGCGTGACGCGGCCCGCCCCACGCCGTCCAGCCAGCGGACACCGATCCAGGACCAGTCGGCAGTCGAAGGACGACCCAGGTGGAGGCAGACAACCAGTCGGGACCATCCGGACAGTAGCAAACACACCGAAGGACAAACAGCAGGGAACTAAAACAATAAATATTTAACATTAAAATCTAAAAAAGTATAAAACCGAGACAAAATAGCGCTTTTACTCACCACCGAGCTCCACCTCTAGCAGAGAGGGAAGCAAGAAGCTTGGCAGTGGTCGCGAGAACAATACGCTAGCGCGTGACACAGCCAGCATGGATGACGTGTGTCAACTGAGAGAACTGAGCCCGTTTTAAACAGGAAGCCAGACCCACCAATCACATCGCAGCAACTGTGGTGCGTTTAATGTCCGCAGGACATCCCAATACCACACTTGCTATTGATTTTCTGTGGTTAGAATAAAGAACATTTGTTTTTAAACAGAAAATAGTTTCCTGTGAAGTCTCTTGAGCTGTGATATTCTTTTGAGGATATTTGCCTATCTCTCTCGATTCTGCATGAATAATATTTCATTCATTCATTCATTCATTCATTCATTCATTCATTCATTCATTCATTCATTCATTCATTCATTCAACCTTTATTTAAACAGGCAAATCACATTGAGTCTCAAATACTCATTTACAAGTGAGATCTGTTGGACAGACAAAAGTGATGAAAAATAGCACATAGGGTTTGGAGACAAAAAAATTATGAAAAAAAATTCATAAAAAAATTTATGAATAAAAATTCATAAAATATTTATCAAATAATATTTCGGAGAACATTTTTGGCATGGTCGGCAGGATCATAAAGAGAGACTACATAATGCTCAAAAGAATGTTCAAGAGAAAATCAGCAAAGGGAGATAAGACACAGGACAGGACTGAAGTAGTATCAGGATGGGAAATACCCTGTTATCAGTCCATAGCATTGTGCCTGAGAGATGGAGCAGGATGCTGCGAGCCTTGGGAGGGGTCTCTACGAGATGGAGACCCTGAGACTTTGCTAGAAGTTCTATGAGCAGTAGACGTGAAAATAAAAACGCCAGTAGACAGACTGCAATGGCGTTTGTGGGTTTGTGCCACGGCCTGGAAGCGGCAAAATGAAATACGTTTGAAACAGAAGAAGGCACTCGAAGAAGCTAAGTTGACCTCTTCATTACAGCATCAGCATGTGCAGTTGTTAACCACACAGCTAGAAAACATGGTCCAGATTGCTGAGGAAGCAGTGGCTCAGGTGTCCATGTTAAAAAGAGAAAAAAAAGAGGAAGACGAAACGGTCTGTATCACCCAAAAGAGTACGGGCTTTTGTAGCTGGGTTAGGTACGGGATGGAATCCCTCTAGCTGGAACGGAGATTTGTGGGAAAATCATGTAAGTGATGAAGAAGAAGAGTCCACTACCTCATTATGCTCCTTATCCTGCAGTAAAAGTGTGAAACCAGTGTAGTGGAGAAGGCAGGAACAGATAGTGAGACCAGATATCTTACGAGCAAGAGTAGGTGCAGATGGTCAACCCGTTTATGAAAATGGTGTACCAGTTATGGATGCTGTCCCACAAGATCAACCACAGCCTGAACTGAGGGTGATAACTGAGGATTACACTCAGGAAGAAATAGCTTATTTGTCCAGGATGCTCCGTCAGCAGCCAGGAGAACATACAGATGTGTGGTTATCAAGATTAATTGAGGAAGGAGCAGGTCAGGTGGAGATAGATGCGGGGGATGGGCTGTCTTTTGCTGGGTTGTCCACAGAAGCTACAGTGAATGCTGATTTCCGCCGAGAGGTGAGAGATTTAGGGAATGATTCTAGATCTCTATTTGATGTTTATGCAGAAGCTGTTCGCCAGACTTATCCAGCTCTCACTGACTGGCCAGAGATAACAGGACAGTGGGTCACACTTCGGGAGTGTGTACAGAGATTGGTTCGATTGTGTATAAGGAATGCTTTAACTGTTGCTGCTATGGATCAGTATCAGCTGTTACCTATTCCAAAGGCTGTGAGGGATCAGCTGATAAGAACAGCCCCTGTACACTATCGCGCCGCAATCTTGACAGTAATGCTTGGTGCACCAGAGGTTTCTATGTCTGAGATTCGTAGTCGAATCATGGAGTTAGGAACATTGGGAGATTGGAGAACAGAAAGAGTAGAAAAACAGGAAAATGGTTTTCAACATGTGGGTCATGGGCCAGAAAGGGACGCTCGAAGTAATGCACAGGGACCAACTCGTTCTGCTTTATGGAAAGCTTTAATACAGTTTGGGGTCCCAATGTCTGAAATAGATGGATTACCAACAGAAGAGTTGAGAGAACGATGTCAGGAAAAGGCATTAAAAGTACAGTGTGCCAGATTCAATGTTGAACATTTGACCCAGGCATTGAGGGATGCGTTTCAAACTTCTGTTATTCCTTCTGCACCTCCGTGTGAACCTGAACAGACGGTCAGGAACAAAAACAAGACCACCAGAGTGGCAAAGGTCTCTTCTGATTCTGAGTTTTCAGAGGACAATGAAGCAGTGAGGGTGCGGGTTGTGAAACAGAAAAAGAAAAAAAGAAAGGTGAAAAACAGAACGTCACAGCTGTACCCTGATCTGTCAGATCTGCTAAGTTTTGAATAATGGATATTGAGCATGGATTTATTGGTAGGTATGACACTACATTTAAAACAGGGACATTTTGAGTTTGGGGTAGAGAGACCCCTACAGGTCAGATCAGTTTTGGTGGGGAAAGTAAAAATGAAACCTTTTATCTAAGAAAAAACTAATCATTGTCATTCTATCTGTCAAAAAGCATTGTGTTCCTTCACAGCCTGGTGTTTTCTTGGCATCTGCTGGTGGGAGGATCAGAAGCGCGCAGAGGACGGCATGGCCAAACCTGGAAAGTGCCATGAGGGTGGAATCTCATGGGTTATCACGTTGTTTGTCGTCTGTGCCATGGTGCTGCAGAGGACGGCATGGCCAAACCTGGAGAGTGCCATGAGGGTGGTATCTCATGGGTTATCACGTTCTTTGTCATCAGTGCCAGGGTGCTGCTAGGCGACCTCTCCTCCGCAACACCGGAACGTGTCCTGGAGGAGAAAAAGGGGGCCTTGCCGACTACTATGGAAACAGATGAACCGTGTCATAAAACAAGATAACTTTGGATGTCCTACGAATCAGTCATGCGTAATGGCAAGTGTGAGCAGTCCTTGTACTTTCTACGTATGCAGGAAGTGTTTCAACGGACATGACATTCCAGTGGTGGTAAACCGGACTACATGTAATCTGCAAGCATTACATGTAAAAGTGCAAATGGAACCTTTCCAGAGAATGGTAACCACTCCTAACCATGGGTGAAGAAGATTGTGGAACATTTCTGACGCTCGTTAGATTTAAGATTTTTTTTTTTTAATTACACAGTGAACATAACCTATGACGTGCAACTATTAATGATGTGCTTTGCTGTATTAATTTGTTTAACATTTGTATGTATTAGTTGTTGAATAAAATGGAGGGTGGACATTTTGTAGAACTGATCAGAGACCAGAAGGTGGAGTGAATAATGAATAAATAAGTTTGTTCTCTGATCAGTCTTAAAAAGTCTGAGACATCCAGACATTATGTGTGATTTTCCTGTCTGTCACTACCGGGGAGCTGGGAGATAAGAAGTTAAACTGTGCTGATTTCATCACTACAGGAATAGTCAGTATTGATCAAGTCATCTCCGGAGCTTTGTTACTCTAGTTCCTAAAGATAATGCATTGCTTGTGGAAAGGGCCTGGCCAAACTCTGTTTCGCAAGCAATCCTTATCTAAAGGGATAAAAAGAAACAGGCTGAGCTCCCAGAGATGAGAGTCTACTGGCGATGAAAGTAATCGTCCGTGTTTGTTTAATGCTAATTCTGCCTCGGGATTGAAACGGCTCTCCCAGTTCACATTGTCAAATGGTAAGAAATCTTTGTTTAAGCATTAATCATTGAATGTAAGTGTGTTACTTGTTTGTTTTCTGGCTTGTTTGCTATTGATTTTCTGTGGTTAAAATAAAGAACATTTGTTTTTAAACAGAAAATAGTTTCCTGTGAATTCTCTTGAGCTGTGATATTCTTTTGAGGATATTTGCCTATCTCTCTCGATTCTGCATAAATAATATTTCATAAAATATTTATGAATAAAAATTCAAAAAATATTTATCAAATAATATTTCATAGAACAGCCGTGTTCGGACTCGGACCGACAAAACACGTTGGGAAGCGTGTCTCACCACCAGTGCAGAGCGACCAGTTCTCCACCAAGCTGCAGGATAAAATTCACAAATGTTCATCCCAGGTTGGTGCAGCAACGAATAACATTGCGCTCTTGGTGCTCAGCATCGGGCGGGAGCCGAAACATGAGATGGCTGGCGGAGCACTCGACACCATCACCAATCTGTGCACGGTGCTCGCCACATGCTTGGCCAGGATTTTGGCTTGGACTACGCTGCTCCAGAGGCAGGTATGGCTGAGACTTTCCTCTTCCATCCCGGAGGATGTGAAGAAAGAACTTTTGGAGGGTCCAATTTCCTCACAGGGTCTGTTCGGGGAACACTACCAGACTGTGTTCGAGCAGTTACGCTCGTCCTCGGAGGCGCTTGAACAAGTGCGCAAGTACGTGATGTCCCCCCAGAAGAGCCTTCCGCAGCCAGCAGATGCTCATCTCCTTCAGCGACCTTCACCGTGCTGCAGCCCCCAGCCGCTTCGAGAGGGCACCCGCCCCAGTCTTTCCAGAGGGCCGGGACCTCCAGAGGAAGGGGCCGCCACGAGCCATCCTGGGTAGCACCAGGGCATGAGGAGAGACCAGCATAAGAAGTGACGGTGTGCCAGAGGTGTGTGCGACAGTGTGGGTTTTACTTTAAATAAAGAAACTGTCATAAAAACAGTTTTTTATCCTTCCATGCTGATTCCCTCTTTTTTTTTTTATTAAATTTATTCATTTTAAATACAACACAACAACAATCTCACATTTGAGACCGTACAGAATAAAAGTAAAATGAAGGGATGCAGATAGAAGAAAAAATCTTATTTTTTCTGCCCCCCCCATTTCCAAAATACAGTAGTTCAAACAACACAAACAAACAAATAAACAAAAAGAAAAAACAAAAACAATCTAAGAGGTTTCCTAGTGAAAAAGAAAACAACTCATATAGTTCCAAGAAAGAGAGTTTCAAAGAAGAAAACTATTACACAATATATTTATCAATTATATTTTTGCAAAAAAATTGTTTTGATCATATTTTTAAAAATGGTCATTGATTTTGCATTTTTAATACCAGTTTCCAAAGTATTCCAAAGATCAATTCCTTTGATTGAGGTTGACCGACCCCTTAAACTCGTTCTATATCTTGGTTTCACAAAAATCTCTGTTCCTTTAAGATTATAACAACTCATACGTTTGACAAAGAACATTTGTATATTCACTGGTAGTTCGTTTTTGTGAGCTCTATACATAATAGACAGGATATTGTAATCCACCAGGTCATGGAACTTCAACAGTTTCAATTTATGAAATAAAGTGCTTGAAGGGTGACAATAGTGCTTTCTGGTAATTAATCTAACAGCTCTCTTCTGTAGTA
>JBBPBX010114893.1:0-10277 GCA_038048925.1 Garcialebias charrua
CCAACAGGTCACGAGACTGGCGGCGGGGAACTATTTTTATTCAAAACAGCAGGCAGCAACGAGGCAAAGGATGCCCGTGTTCCCAGACTTCCTCACGGAACTAACCCGCACCTGGTCTCAACCACGAGCGCCCATGCTCTCTCACAATTCCTCGACGTGGAAGGCATGGATGAGGTGGGAATAGCCAACGCGCCTCAGATTGAGAACACACTGGCGTCCCACCTAGCTCCCAAGTCATCAGGAATAAAACCGACTCTCCCCAGCAAAGCTTGCAGAGCCTCAGCGTCGCTTCTCGAGAAGTGCTACAGAGCTCAAGGACTTGCGGCGCGCGCGATGAACGCGTTCGCGACGATGCAGGCTTACCTCGCGGAAAAACTCCAGCAACTGTATGAGGGCACAACTGCTGCCGACTTACTGGATGAAGCCCGCAGAGCAACAGACTTCGTTCTCCGTATGATGGGGACAGCTGCTGTGGCTCAGGGCAGAGGTATGGCGGAAGTGGTCATCGCGATCCGCCACCTGTGGATGACGCTGACGGATTTACCGGAGGGACAAAAGGTGCCTTTTCTCCACCACTCGATAGAAGCGGAGGGACTTTTTGGTCAGACTTTGGAGCGAATCCAGACCAAGCTGGACCAAAGGCGCAGGCAGGCTGAAGCTCTCAGGGTGGGCATTCCTCGTCGGAGTTTCGCCCCCCCCCAGAGAGCCTGCTGGAGGCAGACCTGCACAGCCGCGGCACCGCTCGACGACGCGTGCGCCACCGCAGAAGCGGCCAGCATACGAGGAGGAACCTCGGCTGCAGCTGCACCAAGATCAGCTGCAGCATGAAGTTTATCCTGCAGTGTGGTCTGCACAAAGCTGCAGCAGGTGCAAAATAATTTAAAATAATTTATTTAAAATAATAATTCCATGCCTATCGTGCAACTCATCCATCAATCAACCAATTGTGTGTCATGTCCAATCTTATTTTGAAAAAACGTGATAAACGAACCGCAAAGTAACGAGGGACTACTGTGCATACACACACACACGTGTATATGTTGCATTCAGGATGCAGTAAATCAACTTTCTGACCCGTTGCTGTAGCTCTTCATAGATTTCATAAATGGTAAACAGAATTTTCTGTCTTATCAAGACACTCAAAGCTCTTTACAACACAATCTGTGCCCTCATACAGGACTCTGCTAGAGCTATACTGTATAAGGAATAATCAGAGCTTTAGATCACATTCATACGCGGATGTGACACGCATCAGAGGTATGACAGTGTATTGCCCAGGGACACGTCGGCATGTGACTGCTGGTGGGATCGAACCCTCAACTCTTGCATTGGAGGACGACTGCTCTAACCACTCAGCAGCGACCGCCCCCACTGGATGTGAAGAATGTCAAACTGTATTTATTTAGCAATAACTGTCAGAAGCTCTTTTTCTTTCCTGTGGCAGATGCAAACATTTTCAGCTGAAGGGTTTGAAGTCGGCTCTGCTAAACTGTTTTTCACAATAGACTGAGTCTTTTTTTAAATGTTCTTTTTTAAATAACTTATTTGCCGTTTTAATGAATTATTTTAGCCAAGCAGTTTTATTCAATTCAACAGTTTCTCCAGAGATTTGACGCAACCTTCATGACTTTCAGTGTCGTTTACTTTTCACACTGAGGGCAATCGCACAGTAACCACTGGTACTTTTAAAACCAAATAAAATGTTTGTTTGCAGCTTTGTCTTTTCCTTTTTGTTCTGTGAGAAGTTGGCACTTTGCCCAGCTTCTGTCTTTTGACTGAATATTAATTGTTCACAGCCAAAAAACTGTGCTGTAGGCAAACCCATTTGGAGCCACTTAAATCATAAAATGTATAAATCCCAGTTGTGTATGTGGGAATATTCCATAAAGCACAATCACACAGTTAATACAAATAAGTTTGACAATTTGTTTTGGCACTAATGGTCTTTTTGTTTAGAATCTGAAGCACATATTTATTCAATTATTGTGCATTCTTAAATAAAACTAAGCTAACTTTGTGGTTTTGTGTGTAATATTTTATTGTTTGCTTTTCATCTGAATGCAGCCATTAATTTATTGTTCTTTTTAGTGGATTTTTAGTTTTTACTAATCTATTAGTTGTTTTAATACTTTGGTGTGAGAATCGACAAATGGAATCAAATGAAAACTAAAGGGAACTGAGATTTTTGCTAAGCCAAAGTATAGGACTAGTTTGAAGGGACAGTTTATTTCTGGGAGTGGAATTGATTGATTGTTTGAACTTGTTTTATTTTTGAAAAAAGGGGCAGACAAAATAAGATTTCTTCTTCTTTCTGCCACCTTTCATTTCATGTATTCTTTCACAATTTATGATATTGTTTTTCTTTTCTTTACCTTTTGGGTTTTAATGTAAAATGAATACATTTATTAAAATAAAAATAAAACTTGGTTCACTTCAACCGTTGTAATAAAAGTTACAACGTGTCTGGTTTTGGTTCATAAAACGACCTTTCACTCCCTGAACTCGTCGCACATTGATTCTGGGTCGGGAGCTGCAGGGTCTAACAGAGAAATCCTGCTCAGCATCATTTTCAGCCGTCAGAGCAGTGTGATGATCTACATCTGGTTTGTGCCAAACAAAAGCTGAAATCTCCACTAAGTTATTTGGAATCTGAGTGGACTGTGTTTAAGTAACGCACGAGACTTCCTTTCGAGGAGGTCTGAGACCTCAAGCTGCGTTTGAAATGTTCTGTAGTGTTTAAACTTTCGTTTTAGTTTTGTTTTACAGTTTTTAGTTAGCTCAGTGAAATGACACAGGCTCAGTTGTCCACATTTATAAAACACCGTTTTGTCTCCAGGTTCTGTAAAACACTTTTAGATGTTTCTCACTGACCCGTTCACACACTCATACGCTGCTTTCTGTTACGTGTTTTAAATGGAGCACTTTAAGACCTTGTCCACAAAAAAAAAAAAAGATTTTTTTTTAACCAAAAATATTTTGTTGATGTTGTTCCTAAAATAAATATCCTTGAATTGTATCTAGAAATTTATTTGACATGGAAACACCAAAAAGAACCCAAGCTCTAGTAATTGGATGGATGGATGGATGGATGGATGGATGGATAGATGGATGGATGGATGGATGGATGGATGGATGGATGGATAATAACTAGATGGATGTATGGATGGATAATAGAAGGATGGCTGGATGGATGGATGGATGGATGATATTTGGATGATAGTTGGATGGATGGACAGATGATAGTTGGATGATAGTTGGATGGATGGATGATAGTTGGATGGATGGATGGATGGATGGAAGATAGAATGATGGATGATGGATGAATGTATGGATGGATGGATTATAGTTAGATGAATGGATGGATGGATGGATGATAGTTAGATGGATGGATGGATGGATGGATGGATGGATGGATGGATGGATGGATGGATGGATGATAGTTGTATGGATAGATGAATGGATGGATGGATGGATGAATGATAGTTAGATGAATGTATGTATGGATGGATGATAGTTAGATGAATGGATGGGTGGATGGATGGATGATAGTTGTATGGATGGATGGATGGATGGATGGATGGATGAATGATAGTTGTATTGATGGATGGGTGGATGATAGTTAGATGAATGGATGGATGATGGATGATAGTTGTATGGATGAATGGATGATATTTGTATGGATGGATGAATGATAGTTAGATGAATCGATGGATGGATGGATGGATGGATGATAGTTGTATGGATGGATGGATGATAGTTAGATGAATGTATGGATGGAAGGATGATGGTTAGATGAATGGATGGATGGATGGATGATAGATGAAGGGATGGATGGATGGATGGATGGATGGATGGAAGTTAGTTGGATGGCTGAATGGATGGAATTTAGATGGATGGATGGATGGATGGATGGATGGATGGATGGATGGATGATAGTTAGATGAATGGATGGATGGATAGATGGATGATAGTTAGATGAATGGATGGATGGATGATAGTTAGATGAATGGATGGATGATAGTTAGATGAAAGGATGGATGATGGATGGATGGATGGATGGATGATGGATGGAGGATAAAAAACTTGGTTTGAAAGTTGCATATGATGAAAAATAATCACTTACTGTCCAAACACTGAGAGCAGACCGTCTGCGTGGCGCCGCACTCCTTCACCACCCCCTCTCCAGGTGAACACTCCACACAGCACTCCCCTCCTGCGGTGTACTGGCCCGAGTCACAGTCCAGGTTCAAGGCCCGCTCCGTCTTGGACGCCGTCAGTGACGTCACCTGGCGCACAGGGGAGGGAGAGCGGTTCAGTAAACCTGAAGCAAACACTGCCTCACACAAACTCACAGCAGCGGGTCTCAAACGTGTGCAGCAAAACAAATTGATGAAAATGACTGCCAGGTGTGCAACCTGCTCCTTAAATTGAACCGCCATCAGGATCCGTCATAAATCACGTCGCCTCCACCTATTTTGGATCCATTTGCACAAAGCAGTCGTCTAAATGCCTTAATAGCCCTAAAGGCACATCAGCTCTAAAGCTGGATCTAAAACAAGCAGCAGTCGAGGCAGGAAGCGTGAAATTGTGTGTGCACAACATTATGCACATGCCCGTCCTAATTACTGTCCAAAGGTGACGGCTGCCGTGAATGTCAGCCTCTGTGCACACCAACTTTGACTTTTTATTGAAAAGACGCATTCCTTCTCCCTCCGCTCTGATTTTATTCCACACGTAAATAAAAGCATCAGCCCAAATTTTATTACCCTTGAGCTGTAAAGAAGCAAGAAGGTGCCAAAATGTTTCAAGTGTTTACAAGAGTAAAAAACCGGTTCAAACGTTACGCTGACGTGCAAAACATCAGAGCTTTTATTTCCCTTGAAAACAAAAAAATTAATCTCTGTTTAACTGAGAGTGATTTATTTTTTAATTTTTTTAATTCATTTTATAAAAATAAATACATAACAAACACATGTATCTCGTAAAAATAGAAAATAAAATGTAAAATGAAAGGTGGCAGAAAGAAGAAAAAATCTTACTATATCTGCCCCTTTTCAAAACAATCAATTCAAACAATAATTATCTATAAGTAACAAAAAATGAATACCGGTAACTCATCTCAATTTACCAATTTCAACGCATTACACATTAAACCACTTCATATATATTTCTTCAACAATTCATGTTTGATTATTTTCTTGAACACAAACATTGGCATTGCTTTTTTCACATCACACTCCAAGTCATTCCACAATCCAACTCCCTGGACTAGATCGTCCCTTCAAACTGGTTCTATATTGTGTCTTTACAAATACATCAGTTCCCTTTAGATTGTAACGGCTTGATCTTTTAACAAAATGTGTCTGAATATTTAAGGGTATTGCATTGTCATGAGCTTTATACATCATCATTAAAATATGGTAATCTACTAAATCATGGTACTTCAGTAATTTCACCTGAGAAAATAATACACTAGATGGATGACAGTAATGTTTTCTTGCAATAATCCTTACGGCTCTTTCCTGTAAAATAAAAATAGGTTTTGTAATAGTTTTACATGCTTTTCCCCAAACATTAATACAATAAATTAAAATGGACCAATGATGTGAACAAACACAACGCTTTGTCATTCAATAGGTCCTTGACTTTATTTAGTACAGCAATGGATTCAGATATTTTCATTTTTACAGAATCTATATGTATTTTCCAAGTTATTTTGTCATCAACACCCAAGAACTTGACCTCACTCACTCTACAGATCTCACCACCCTCAATTGTAAATGAAACATCTGCAGTTTTCTTTTTATTACCAAATATCATATAATAAGTTTTTTCTCAATTTAATGATAATTTATTTAGTTTAAACCAAGTCTGTATTTTGACAAACTCCTTTTTCATCAATTCCAACATCTGTTTCATATCGTCACCCAAACAAAAGAAAGTAGTATCATCCGCAAAGAGGATACATCTGAGGAGTCCCGACACATTAACCAAATCGTTAACATTTAAAATAAACAACTTATGTCCAAGTACAGATCCTTGTGGAACTCCGCATGTGATATTACTGAGAGTGATTTGTTGAACGTGTTTCGAAGAAGCTTTTATGACAAACCAAAGCATGAAGCTGTTGACATAAATGTGCAGGTAATCTAACAAACTGATGCCCAAATGTTTAATTTGATTTAAAATTCTTGCATGGATTGTTCACTTTCATTGCTTTTGCGTTCTTACCTCCATTTACAAAATATCTTGCATCACTGAACAAAATTCAACAAAACTTGTAGCATCTTGATTGGGTTAAGGTTTACAACTGACTATTCTTTGGAGTTAATCACAACCAAGATGGACGCCACAGATAAGCAACCTTAGCAAATGTAAAAATTGCTGTAGTTTGGTGTGGTAGTAGCTGAGAGTTACTCCCCAGCACAGACCGAGATCTGAGCTTCAGCTTTTGCCATTACTGGACTCAACAACCTGTTACTTAACAAAATATCTCATGAACCGCTGGACACAGCTGAACTCTCAGAAGATAATTACTGAGCATGCATCTACAACTGATTGCCTTTTGGAGTCAAACCAAATCAAAATGGCCACCAACGCCAACTGACAAAAAGGACAATGCTTCAAAATATTTACAGACGTTCAACTGAAATTCAGAATAGATGAAAGTAAATCAAAATACAGGTGGTCCCCGACTTACGACGGAGTTCCGTTCCTACGCCCGTTCGTAACACGGATTTCGACGTAAGTCGAAGTACACATACACACTGGCCGCCCCATATACACATACATGTACGGTACTGTACAGTTACCAAGCACTTCGACTATCCTAACACAGTACCCTTCATAATTATCAAAAAACACATACAGTACATTTGGAGCCATAATGAAGGAAAAAAAGAGTTAATTTCTTACTGGGAGCTGGTCAATTCTTCCTCCATCTGTTAGCATGTTAGCTCATGCACCTCCGAGCTCCTGCAGCTTCACGTGGTCCACAGCGTTTACAGCAACGTCTGTTAGCATGTTAGCTCGTTGCTCAGCTGTAGCCTCTCTGCCTCGTAAACCTCAGCTCCAAAAAAGAAGGTCTCCTGTATTTCCATGTGCGGTCCAGTGGTCCAGAGTTAGCATATTAGCCCCTCCTGACCTCCTCTGCTCCGGTCTGCCTGAGGTCTCCTGTAAGTTTCCAGCGCGTCAAGCTCCCCCCTCCCTCCCTCCCTCCTGTAAGTTTCCACTGAGCGTGCGTCAAGCTCCCCACTCCCTCCCTTCCTCCTGTAAGTTTCATTTTGGTACCGTATTTTCTGGTGTAAAGGCGCATAAACCACGTAACTCAAACAATGCTTTTCAATGGGAGTGCGTTCGTAACCGCGAAACGTCGTAACTCGAGACCGTCGTAACCCGAGGATTACCTGTACAGGTAGTCCTCAGGTTACAACGGCCTCGAGTTATGACGTTTCGGGGGTTACGACACGCATCTCCATTAAAATATATATATATATTTTTTTTTTGAAAAAAAAAATTTTTAAGCCGTTTCCGGCAGTTTCCGGTTTAGCTGCGGTAGCTGCGGAGGCTACAGCTGCCCTGTACTCTCTAAAAAAGCTAAGTCTGGTCCTCTGGACATTCAAAAAACAAAACAAAACTTGTTGGACCAAGCTGGACAGGCAGCAGCTGTGGAAAAGTAGCTGTTTTATGGACGGCTTTTTTACAACGTAAACGAATGGAGAATACAGAGGAGGGACGGATGAATGGAGGAAATGGCTTCACCAGCAGTCCAGATTAGGAAATTAACTCTTTTTTTCCTTCATTATGGCTTTGAAATGTACAGGTATGTGTTTTTTGATAATTATGTAGGGTACTGTGTTAGGATCGGCTAAGTGCTTGGTAAAATAAAGTACTGTACGTATAAGGTGCAGTTTGGACGTATGTTTCAAGTTACGTTGAAATTCGAGATACGACGGAGCGTAGGAACGTAACTCCGTCGTAACTCGAGGACCACCTGTAAATCCTTTGAGCACAAACAGATCATGACCATGAGATTTCCTTTTCAAGAGAGACTTTGGGAGCAGATGGGGTTAAGGGTCTTGCTCAAGGGCCCAAAGTGGCTTCACCTTTTCCACCCACATTTTCCTGAGTCAAGGATATGTTTCTTAAGTAAAGGTTTAATTACAGAAATCTTAAAACTTTGGTACGTAACTGTTTATTGGAGAGAAATTAAGCAGATCCAAGACGTGGTTATTAATTAAGGGCAATACGTCTTTAAACAGACTGGTTGGGATGGGATCTAGCAGACATGTGGATGGTTTGGATGAGGCGCTTCTTTTTGACCTTTCATAGAGCTCATCAGGACAAAAACAGTCCAAACACAAATCAGGTTCTAGTGACATTTTTAAAGTTGTCTCATCTGACACAGAACCAGAGGCAATACTAGGAATGTTGGTTTGAATGTTTTTTTTTTCCCCAATTGAAATAATTTTATTGATAAGGAATCGCATGAAGTCATCAGCGCTTATAGATGTAGGGATACATGAATCAACAGAGAGGATTTTTCATTAGACTAGCTCTGGTACTGAAAAGGAACCTGGTGTTATTTTTATTCCCATCAATTAAAGATGAATAACATAAAGTTCTAGCTTTACGGCGCACTTTATTATACGTTAACATGTTGTCTTCATTCTAATTCTTTCTTTTTCCTGGATCATCTTGCAAAAAGATCTGAAGCTTGACCTCTCTAAGTGACTTTAAACATCTGTTGAACTCCTGGCAAGGACCAATGCAGACATGTTCCTATTTTTAGTTGTCTACATTTGCCTTATTATCTAGCTGTTTTTGCTACTTTTTTGCCATCTTATTGTAACTTGTAAAAAAAATAATAATAATGTACGCCTTTTTTTATGATTGTCTATTGTTGTCGCCGTTGTCCATTGTTATCATTCTTTGTTGAAATCAGGTCTCTCTAAACGAGTCCTCGAGGCTCAACGGGATTAACCAGTGGTGGAGACAGTACTCAGACACTGTACTTAAGTAAAAGTACAAATAAACAGACAAAAATGTACTCTAGTAAAAGTAGAAGTACCACATTAACGGTTTTGCTTAAATAAAAGTAAATATGTACTTGCTTTAAAAAAAATACTGAGTGTAAAAGTATTTGCTGAATGTATTACCTAATGCAATGGTCTACAATATCATTAAGTGTGCGTACTGTATGTATATTTTCTGTAATACATTAATAGTGTTGTTCCAGTTTAATAAAGAATGCTGCAGATAATACATGTTTTTATTGTGTTTACTCTGTGACACACACTTGATTCTGTGATTCTGTGATTCTGTGCAGCAGAATTTCAGGGATGACATGCAGAGTTAAATGCTGTTAATTAAAATAAGAAAGATGAACCATTTTACCTTTGAAAGTTATAATTTAACACAAAACAAAACCAATGTGTCATGCAGTAAACATGTTTGTCTGCCTGAAATAGGAGCTTTAAACACAACTAATAAAGGAATATCTGATCACTTCAACTCCAGTTTGTCATCAACTAGTTAAAATATTGTCTAGGCAACCTTGTAATGGGTCAATAGTGAACAATATTTTAACTTCCTGACACCATTTTCAAAATTTGGACCCAAGTGTCAAGTCATCTGGAGACATATCTTGTCTCCTAACATACCATGAACTGACACATTTTAATATTGCAGCAATAATTTCTTGTTCAAGTTCAGAACAAGTTGGTTTTCAAATGTTTTTGGGTCCAGTCTGGTTCTTTTGGGAGAGAGAATCTGTCCTGCTGAACTGAACTGTCTTTCAATAGTCTTTCAATAAGGCCATGATGGGTGGTATCGATCTTCTGGCTGACTCTCCACAGTAGAATCCATTGTGGGTGTGTTAGCGGTGCTGTGGGTGGCCCAGCTCAATGACGTATGTACTAGAACATGGATACATCATTGGCCCAGTTCTTCTTGAAGGCAGGTCTAACATTACCTGCCCACTTTGCAGTGATTCAGTGGACCAACTTTCCTCTCACGTTTCAAACTAACGAACAAATAAATAAAAAAACGCAACGTGAATGTAACTTTTAACTCAACGCATTATAGAATTGTAGTGTAGTAGAAAGTACATACTGTATACTTAATGTCAAATGTAGTGGAGTAAAAGTACAAAGTACCCATGTTTAACTCTACTTAAGTAAAGTACAGATACATAAAATTGTACTAAAGTACAGTAACAACGTACTTGTACTTAGTTACATCCCACCACTGGGATTAGTCTGTCTAAATAAAGGTTG
>JBBPBX010114894.1:0-10277 GCA_038048925.1 Garcialebias charrua
ACAGTGGTTGACCAAGCTGACACAACGTGTGACGTTGTCCTTGATGATAACACAAACAACGTTGTTCAACCAGACGAAGCGGCGTGCAGCACTGCCTTTTGCAACATCTCAGTGCACACAGTTGACGATAACAACGTCAACACTGACATAAATGCTGACAGCAAGCAATTTGCTGATGATCAGCGTCCTAAAAATCAAGATGCTGACAGCAAACAAATTGCTGAAGATCCACATCCTGAAGGTCATGAGGCAGACAGCCATCATGATGCTGACAGCGACGATGATTACACAGACAGAGTCACACATACACAGACACGTGTGGAAAAACCTGAACGGTTTCTGTGTCACTTTATAAGAAGGGGGATAGCTAAAAGAGCTTACCTGCCACTCACATTGGAAGGGGTCTTCGCGCGAGAGGCACTCCTGGATAGCGGCTCAGACGTGACTATCATGTCAGCCGAGCTGTTTGAGAGGCTACGGACCGCCGCTAACAGTGTTGGCAGAGAGATACCCCTGACAGAATGTGCTATAGAGTTGCAAGGACTCTCAGAAATGGGTACAACCCTGACAGCTATTGCCATGGTTCACATGCAGATGGGCGAGACGACAATTTGCCATCCGGTACATGTGTCTACGGTGGACTCCTTCCCATTTCTGGTCGGCCAAGATTTTATAAATCGCTTTGAAGCGATTATAGATTATGGTAGTCAGACATTGTGGGCCACAGTGAGCAGTCCACTGCCAATCGAGGTGCCCACCCAAGGTCAGGACACTGACTGTCTAACAACAGGTACCGCTGAGGTCACATGGGATTCCCCAACCGAGACCACGAGCCCGGTAAGTGAACCTTCATATACAGGTGAGACAGAGGAGACTCAACAGGTGGACCAGACTCTGGACCAACACGAGAACCTCCTCTGCGAGCTGACACCTTCAGCACTCACTGAGCACTGCCTACCATCGGTAGAAGAAGGTGTGGAGATCCAAGGGTCCCACACCGATGACGCTGTACTGTCCTGTGGGATAGGTAATTCGGCTTACAGCAAGGATTTCAGTGAAGTCTTGGTTCAAGGACATCTGAGTCCAGAAGGTGACAGTCTACAACACGCTGACAGTCACTTGGACTCCATTGTTACAGATTTTGAGGACCCCTCCTCAAACAAAAGGGGGGCAGACTCAAACTTCCTACCACAGGTAGAGGACGGTGTAGAGATCCAAGGATCACACACCGAGAACGCTGTGCTGTCCTCTGGGACAGATAATTCAGCCATCAGCCAAGCTTTCGATGAAACCTTGGTTCAAGGGCTTTTGAATCTGGAACTACTCAGCTATGACATAGTTCTGACAGACTCAAAGAGCACCTCTTCATTCATGAAGTGGGAAGACATAAATCACAACGACAGAGACACGCAGACGGCGCCGACAGTTGTGACACACCTGCATTACGCAGAAAGCGGTAAACGTACAGAGGTACGTTGGCCGAGACCTATAAGGTTCCTGTACAAGGTTCCCCATAATTTGCGCGAACAGCTTAAACTAAACAATGGCATCCTAACTCGTGCCCATGGACGGACGTCCACACCCGTGCGCGTGGTCCCTCATGACCACAGGGGGGTGATGTTAGGTCATGCCCATGTCAAGGACAAAGATTTCAATAACCCCACAAACGACAAAGATCTCGCAAACTCAAAGACTTCATGGGAAAAGAAGGTCGTCCAAGCACAGGATAGTAAATAAACTAAACAGTTTAAACTATTCTAGTTGCGAAAAGAAACCGTTCCAACTAGAACTTAGAAACGCTAAGCATAAAACCCACAACAAAAACTAACCTTAACAACCGTTTAAATCTGCAGGATTTAATTGACATCGGTTATAAAGCTAAGAACTGTTTTTCTTGTGTGTGACGTTGGAGTCTGACGACCAGAGTGAGTTTGTTGTAGTGAAACGTTGTTTTCTAGTGGCATGATTGCTACTTTTGTTGTTATTGTTTTCTGAACACTCCCAGCCAAAAGAGGTTTTGATTGTTGATAAGTTGAAGACTTAAATGGATTTAACTATGCCAACATGCTGTTCATTTTGTTAAAGATCTCAATCTTTGATGAGTCATAGTAGATTAATACTACTTAAGGTACTATAATCTACACTGAACTCCCAATCATTTAGGTAGAACCGATTCGATCGTTTCTATTCTAGATCTATTCATTTTGATGAGTCTCGCCATAGACTTCAAAATTTTAGGGATTACCAAATCTTGCGTCGTTCATCTAAAAGACAACAGACATTTAGACCAAACTAGATTTCATTTTTTTTAGTTTAAACAAAACTAAATAATGAATGGAGGAATAGTTTGAAAGATTACAGAAGCCCTCCACATTTCTATAGGTATAGATCCCTATCTCTGATTTTTACAGCATTGATCCACCCCTTAATTGGTAATTGTAGCTGATCTAATCCATGATAGCTTACATACCAGGTGCATATAGGTAAGGCTTAATGTAGAATCCCAATCATAAGCCCACCTAAAACCACATAATTGCATGACACATTGAACCAGGGTGGCACCGACTGGAAGCCATCCAGCCTGCAACCTTCGATGTGGGGACCTGCTACTCCAACGTTGGTCTTCAACCTTCATCCAAGGGCCGCCTCCTCTGGGTCAATCGAGGGATCCCCTCTACATGCTGATTAAAAACCATTCGTGCTGATGAAATCAATAACCCCATCGTTGTGGATTTACCGTTGTGGATTATAAGACTTTGTTTTCCAAGGGATCACAGACTCAGTTCTCCATGGGTTAACAGACTATGTTTTCCAAAGGATTAAAAGCTTACCGCAATGGGATTACCTACGAACAGTATGGAATTTCCAAAACATTATGGGAGTATAATTTTGAACTTTCTTTTTTTGACTTTTTTTTCCACTTGCTGGATTACATAGAGGTCAGAGACATTCGGTGGTATCCTTTCGTGTTGGATCTCATCCCCAAGGACAGGCGATGATTTCCAAAAAGGGGGACTGTAGGGATACAGCACTCTCATGTCCGTATGGAATATGGGCCTCTCCGCATCTCTCTGAAACTCTCAGTGTTACACTTTCTTGGACACCTCAAGGACACAAGTGGACACTACTTTTTGTTAGAATTATGTTGAATTAATGGACACCAATTAATCAGATTGAACTTTCTTTAATGTGTGTTAATTCAGAATTGATCAACAGTATATTTTTGTCATTTAATGATGATTTTACTAAGCTGGTATATTTTAAATATGCCAAAGTTAAGAGAACATCTCAGAATGATCTTGCTTTAAACTGTCTGCTCTCTGCAGAATAAGTGTCTAAAGTTGAATGAACAATCCGTTCTATTTGTTTGAACTGTTTTTGGAACGAAAGAAAAGTTCTAGACATAACTTAATCTTCGGTCTCCCGTCCGTTCTAAAAACAATTCATCTGTGCTCAAACAGAGAGTGCTCTGTTTTCACACCTGCAGGTTTTGTTTTGTCTCCGTGCTGGGACTCAGTACTCTGGGAGAAGCTGAGCTGATGAGTTCTCGGGGAGAAGGGAAGACGCACGGACGTTTTTCTCCAAGCTGATGTACGTCCCGGCCATGCACCAAGGGCCCACGTCTTCAGCAAAGGTTCAAACAGCACGTCAGCTGTGAACCCCTTCGAGTGTCACAGCTCCAAGCGGTGACACTCTTTCTGGAAGTTATCTTGAAACAAAACCAGAGCTGGGCATTACTCTGGGAGGCCGACGCAGACGGTCTCGAGACCGTGGCAAGATGAACGTGGGTCGCCTGTAAAACGCAGCAGCATGCGCGTCTGGCTTGACTAATTTACCGGAGTCGAGACAGGATCATCTTCACGAAGGTAAAAGTCGTTTCATCACGGTACGGACGTCCAGCCGAAACCGAGCAGAGGGTGCTATCTCTGGTTAAACATCTCAAGATAAGATTCAACCATTTCCTTTCAATCTTTTATCTTTCCTCCTTAAACTCCTCCTTATGTTTATTTTCATCATGGTAAACTTTAAGTAATGTGCCAACAGAAAGGTCCAACTGTCTGTTTGTTTTAATTTGAATTCTTGTCAACGTAGTTATTAAATCAGAGCTAATATCGATACAAATGTTTAATGTAATTTTTGTGATAGTTTCAATAAAAGGTCTATTTTTCTGGTAGACCAACACAAGTTGAGTCTCTTGTGAAATTACATTCTTGTCTAATCACAGTAAAAACAATTTAGTATCGGAAAAAGGAAGAACTCGCGCATTGGTGGCAGTTTGTGCAGATAAACTCTGCTCAGACCTGCGCATCTACAGTAATGGTGGTCCAGTAAGTGTTTGAATACCTTAACCCACTCCATTACTCATTACACCTCTATAGTTGGAACACACCCTACGGTCCCCCTTTTTGAATAGGGGAACCACCACCCCAGTCTGCCAATCCAAGGGAACTGCCCCCGATGTCCACGCGATATTGCAGAGTCGCGTAAGCCAACACAACCCCACAACATCCAGAGCCCTAAGGAACTCAGGACGAATCTCATCCACCCCCGGAGCCTTGCCACCGCGGAGCTTTTTAACCACCTCGGCGACCTCAGCACCAGAGATTGGAGAGCCCGACCCAAAGTCCCCAGGCTCCGCTTCCTCAGTGGAAGACGTGCCAGTAGGATTGAGGAGGTCTTCGAAGTATTCCGCCCACCGACTCACAACATCCCGAGTTGAGGTCAACAGCACGCCATCCCCACCATAAATGGTGTTGGTCGCGTACCGCTTTCCCCCCCTGAGACGCCGGATGGTGGACCAGAATCGCCTCGAAGCCATACGGAAGTCATTCTCCATGGCCTCTCCGAACTCCTCCCACGCCCGAGTTTTTGCCTCAGCAACCACCCGAGCCGCATGCCGCTTGGACTTTATACATTTAAAAACTAAAATAAACTACTACTTGTACTACTATTCCTATTCTGCAGTTTTTCACTTATCGCAGGTCTTCAGGGTACGGATCCCCTGCGATAAATGAGGGACCACTGTATTTGGCTTTCTATTTTTTATGTGGGAATTTTGCAGAGGAGCAAAGGTATTTTTATTTTAGTCGTTTAATTTAGTTTCTTCCCAACAGCTCAGCTCCCAGAGGTCACCATCAACAAGGAGACGTGTTTACCAGAGGTGAATTTCGAAAAGAGACACAGTCTCTGTATTCACAAGCATCCAGTCGGCACCTCCTTTTGTGTCTTTGATGAGTAAGTTTACCTCATTCAGGTAAAGTTCTACATTTTTGTTGGTCCTTTCAGTCTGGACTAATTATAACATTTTCCATTTGCAGCTCTGTATTTATTGTAGACCCCACAGCTGAGGAGGAGAGTCTGTCAACTGCACGGCTCACTGTGGTGACGGATGAAGACGATCGACTCTGCTCGCTACACAAACCAGGTCAGAAACAACAAAAAAATAGTTTTTTATAGAAAAAAAAAGTGTTCTTGGAATATATATGCTTTAGCTCCACTCTCTCTTTGAAACGTCTCCAGGTGGATCATCGCTGTCAGGCGAGAAGCTGCAAGAGTGCATCAAGCGAGCAACAACACGACAGAGAGAGATCCAGAAACTCATTGAGAAAGTTACACACAGTGTAAAACCTGCACAATAACACACAGACAAAGGCTTTTATCTAAAAGTTGTATTTCCACTGTCAATATATACTCTTTTTTTTTTTAAACAATAAAACTGCTGACAAAGACTGCTTTAAAAATTATTTTTTTTCAGTGTCCAGAAATGTCTCACACTCAGCTGAAGTCATGTACGAATACACTCATGGCTCCTGGACTTATTAAAAGGTAACACCTTTCCAAAATATGCTGTACAAAAGCAAACTGTGTTGCATGTTGATTTCGAGTCCTCGTGTGAGCCCCGTGTCCTAACAGAAGACTTCCAACAGACCGAGAGGTAGAGAGCTGCCCCCAGGCAATACTCCAAGATCAAGTTTGCATTTTCACATGTCGCGGTTACGTGGAGGATTTGGTGTCGACAAGCTCAGCTAGGATCTGTGCTTAAAGGGCAGTTTCTACCGGAGTCAACATGGCAGCCTCATGCAAAAAGTTCTGAGAATGTGCATTCGTGGCCCGCTCAGTCCACAAGGCCTTTGCAGAGAAAAGTCTTCCTAAAGTAGAAATATGTCGCTGTGGAAGCTCATCTTCAAGACCCGTCTTCTTCTTGATCATTTCAAAAAATATCACTAAGGTCCTGTGAACGAAGGGCTCCCTGTTGTAAAAACTTGATGCTCCACAGTGGACAAAGTGTCTTTCGAGAACCAATACATACAAATTTATCCGTTAGAAAAAAGTATATATATATTTTTAGTCTGCTTGTCTTTAAAGTGACGCAGACAAAGAGCACAGTAGAGATCATGAACGTCCTCTCGTAGCTGGAAAGGGGCTTTAGTGTGATCTCAGTCTGTTATGACTTTGAAAGAGGCTGCGGTGTGGTCCTCTTCCTCTTACTTCTTGGTTGACTGGCGGTATGTTGCCGTGGCCCCGCCCCCTGAGGAGCTGCTGCTCCCATAGCCATTTGCTGCTGCTGCATTTGGTGCCGCAAGAATTGCAACTGTTCAGTAGAAACAAAGAGAAAACACATCAGGAGAGTTTCACTAAAATAATTAAAGATCATATTTGTTATGCGTGCAAGCATTTTGCATGGTTAATAGTAATATTAAACAGACTCCCTCACTGAAATGGGAATCCAATTACACTTTTACGATGCTTTGCGCCACCGTGCTGCGGGTTAGTGAAACTGAACCAAAGGCTGATATGTACGACATTCAAGAAGAGTTTGCAGTGAAATATAGAAAAAAGGTTAATGGTTTGCGGAGGGGAGGGGGAGGAAGTGTTGGGGAGTGAGGCAGGATGCAGTCAAGCAGCACCAGTGTTGTCTGGAGACAAATGAATGACTGAGATCCCAGCAAAACAAACATGCAGCTTCACAGTTCTGCCCAGAGAGGAAGTCAACTTAATCTATAATTCATGTCTGCAGTGGAACAGCCTATTATTTATTTCATGATGCAACCAGGAAACTTTGAAAAGAATAAAAGTATCATCCTGTGGCTAAGATCTGTGTAAGAACATGCCTGCTTTTTAGTTTGACACACTGTTAGTTGCTGCCATTGAAAGCGTTGGTGTTTGTTGCTGTGGTCTTCATCAAAACAGTGTATCACCAACAGAACATACGACAGAATGAAGTGGCTCTTGCACAGTAAAATGTGGTATCCGAGGATTTACATAAAAACTGAACCTTAGATGACACTTTTAACTGGGGGGTGGTGTACCATTAAGAAGTCAGTATTTTACATGCAATAAATAGCAATCAGTGAAATCCCTGTTTGAAATACGAGGAAGGATTTCTTACAGAGGAATTAAATTTCGGGGGCTGCAGTGAATAGTGACTAATAGTGACTACGTATTAGATTCAAAAACATTGAAGCAGTTTGAATAAATGCTAAATTGAAAAACATTTACAGCTTGCAAACTTTACATATTTTGTCAATCAAATATTTGTGTTTGTACTCACTATAAATATTCTTACAATAAATATTCGTTTCACTGATCAGCAGCGTCCAACAGTTTATGTAAAAACTGGTTCACACACATTCTTATACAGTTGTCCCTCGATGTTTCGCGGACTCACTCTATTGCAGTTTTTCAAAGTAAGATTAGACATGACGCTCGATTGGCTGATTGATGGATCGTTTTATTTAAAATAAACTATTTTAAATGTTTTTGCCCCTATGTGCAGTGGGGAAGCTCCCTCCTGCATTTCTCTGTGCTGCATCAGCTTTGTGAAGGGTTAACCCTATGATGTACTGCGCTTCGCTTCTCTACAATTTAAATAATGTAACATTTAAAATAAACCATGCTGCATGGGTTGTTTATTTAAAAAAAAAAAATTAAATTGTTTATTTAAGGAAGGAGATTGGAAGTAACAGGAGTGTGATTGCAGCCTGGCACATGTCATGACTGAACTTGGACTATTGTAGCCTATCCCTACTTCATGGGGGGGAATGTGTGACGGGGATGGAACCCCGTGATAAACAAAGGACTACTGTACTTCTAGAAACAGGAATGCTATCTTCACTTGGCCAGCAGAATGGGGCACACCTGGCAGCCATCATTAATTACATGTTGCAACAATGATGTTTAGTCTAGAACATTAAACCCATTATCCATCAATTATCTTTTACTCGCTTCTTCCTTTTCGGATCACGGGTCACTTGTGCCCATGTCCAGCAGTCACTGTGCGAGAGGCGGGGGACACTGGACAGGTCAGTCCATCACAGGGACACAGAGACAAACCACTCACACCTAGAGACAATTTAGAGTTACCAATCAGCCTAACATGCATGTTTTTGGTCTGTGGGAGGAAACTGGAGTACTCGGAGAAAACCCACGCATGCACGGAGAGAACATGCAAACTCCACCCAGAAAGGCCCCCCAGACGGGATTTGATCCGACAACCTTCTTGCTGAGAGGCGACATTTCTATCAACTGTGCCATCGTGCCGCCCTAAACCTATTCTAAAAATACTAAATATGGCGTTTAACTTGTGTGAAATTGTTGAATTTGACTTGTTTTATATGATGTAAATTTACTCTTGAACCGTTCTTGCAAAACGGTTTTTAGCATCATTTTCTCAGAAGAAATTATCCTCGATTCGCCAAACCAAGATCACGATTGCTCAAAACTACATATAAGTTCTTTAAAGAAAATCCAGAACACTCATTTAAACTATTCATTAGATATAAACTAAAAAGTTTTAGTATATTTCTAAAATACATTTGCCTTTGTTTAATGTATTTACAATTTTGGGAAAATACAGTTTGACACAAAGCTCAAAGTTTGAGAAGATTTATATATAAAAAATGTCAATAATTTACCTAATCTGATGAAAAACTTAAAATATTTGTAGACCTATAAAATAATCATTTTTTTTTAATATTTGTAAATATTTAAAAAAAACGTTTGAAAAATGGGGTTTACAGTAAAACATGCAGCTGCCTGTAAACTAAGGCATGAAGAGTTAAGGGTCGTTTAAGTCTCATGGTACGTCCACACCTAACAGCGTTTCAACTTCAAAAAAGCTCGTCACGCACGCAAGTGGACGCACTGGACCCACAGTGGTGTCCAGACCAACGCGAAACTGCGGCGGGGTGTGTGGGAGGAGCTTACCGGTATACCGAGTCCTCACTGCACTCCGCCAGGCAAGGAGCTTTTTATTTCTGTCTCAGTAGAGCAGACTTGACTGGTCGTGAAGGACTTGTCGCGAACACACAGCTACAATGAGTTTCTCTTCCATAGTCCATGACTCCGCAGGTTTTTTCTGTGTCCCACAAAATATACGTCACATAGTTGCGCAATACCCGTCCCCTCGTTTCCGCGTCACATAGCGGACTCTCCTCCCCCCGACTCTCCCTGATCAACCAATCAGGGAGAGTTGAACGGCGTTTGAATGTTTGAACGGCGAAATCATGAACATGTTCAAGGCGTGCTTTGGAGGCCGACGCGGGTTCACGTGCACGGAAAACGCTTTCCAGCACGCTCAACATGCACGTGACGTGACACCCAACGCCAAGACGTGGCTGGAGGCGCGTCCCCCATTGACTTTGCATGTAAACTGGACGCTCCTGCAGTTGAAACACTGTTAGGTGTGGACGTACCATCATTACTCAACCCCTACAAACCTCTTTAAGTGTAAGTGAATGTTAATGTTACTGTATTGCTGGGTTGCAATCACGTGACCCGGAAGTGGCGCGAAATTCAGATGCGGGGCAGGAAGTGATTTTCCCCAGTTCAAAACACAGCAGAATGGATTACAGCAAGTATGCCAAAGCCCTAAATAAACTGGCGAGGACGAGTTTTGGGTTAACCATTTAGGATCAAAAGAAGCTTTAAATGGTTGTCGACTTGTTTCTGCCCGGGTGAGTAGTGAGATGTATTATTTATTTAGTAATTAGCCTATGCTAACTACGCTATCGCTAATGCTAACAACAAGTTTAGTTAGCCCCCTGTTATTTCTATGTGCGTGGATCTACTTAAAAATAATATATTTAGCTTCTGTAAAGCCAAATTCGTGCTGGAGTTGTATGTGTTAACGTTGAGTCATATGCATTTCTACACTGTAGGTCAGAGATCTACAGTAACTCCATTAAAAAGGTAAGTTAATGTACTGAAAATATTATGATTTTTTTTGTTTTGATAATACAGTATCATCAAGGTGATCGTATCTTCTTTGTAACTTC